>CABHPP010115727.1:0-31806 GCA_902168425.1 Peromyscus attwateri
ACACACACACACACACACACACACACACACGAAAAAGAAAGAGAGAACTGGTAATAGACACATCCACTATTCTAGAATATTACATAGTACTATGCTAACCATGGAGTAACTTGACTGTGACTCTGAAGCCACTGGAACCCTTGCTGTCCACACAGGACTGACTCATGGATCTCATTAAAGTGAGCACGGCAGTCTCTGCTATATTTTATTTCTCATTTGGGCTAAATGAAATTGGCATTTGAACTTTCTAGCAACTTAAGCTTAAAACAGATCTCAAACTTCTTGAAAACTGTTCAACTACTGTGGGTATTTATTTAAACTTGAGAAAGTGATTTTCTCTTCACCCAAATTCTAATATAGCAAAACCTACTGCTCAGAGTAGGTAGCGATGTGCCCTCCCCCAAACAGGAACTAACAGGCTTGGGGAGCTCCTGGTGAGGACCAGAGTGAGGTCCTGGGTTTAAAGCTTTACTTCTTCAGCAGGAAGTTGCTGAGGCCCTGGCGGCAAAGTCACTTGGCTCAAGGACTGTGGCGTTCTGAACCACAGCCACACTGTTAGCTCAGCACATGCTGACCTCTGAATCTGAGCAGTAAGGAAGCCACTAATAAGACACAGCTAAAAATTAAGTGCTGAGGAGAGACTGGATTTGTTCACCTTTTCCCATCCCCTGAGCTACACCAGGAGCATTTTATCATGTTGGTTGCCACCTTCTGGATTTTCACTAATGTGCTTTTTCAACATGTTGTAGCCCAAACTAAAAGCAGTTGAAATATGTTCAGGCAAGAGTCCTGCCAAGTGGCTTGAAGTAAGTTTTTGTTTTGCTTTCCAGGTAAGAGTATGATGATTCCATAAGAGCCTGATGGCACTGCAGGAGGGGTTGAAGGAATCTCTCTTTTTACGAAAAGCATGCTGTTTTATTGACCTTAATAACTTTCAAAATATGCTAGGGCACATGCCAAATAACCTGGATAGGAGCAACTAAGTTGTCTTTAAGGCCCACAAAGCCCATGGACTCTTACCTCCCAGCTCGCCTCAAGGCAGCTTTCTTCCTCCCCCTCAGCTCAGACGACTGGATTCATCCACCTCATCTATGCATTGCTAAGCTTCGCTAGAGGATAAAAAAGCAGAAGTTGGACTTGTGCAGTACACACTCACCCACAGCATCCCATTCGCAGCCCCCACTAACTTGCTCAGGTTTCTACATTTTGAAAATAAGTATGGAGAACAGGAAAAATCCCAGGTATAGTGGTATTTTATTTGTGCTGAAATGTGATTTTATTTGTATGTTAATAAATAAAGTTGCCTAGGGGTCAGAGCTATTAGCAAGCCATAGCGAAAGCCAGGGCGGTGGTGGTGCACGCCTTTAATCCCAGCACTTGGTAAGCAGAACTAGGTAGATCTCTGCGTGTTCAAGGATACAGCCAGCATTGGAGACACACGCCTTTAATCTCAATACCAACCATAGAAAACCTGGAGGTCTATACAGAGAGGCAGTGACGAGGCATTCACGTAGTTGGGTTTACAACCAATGAGAAGGCAGAACAGAATTCTATTTAAAGACGAACGCACAGGAAATACCTCCTTTTTTGGGAGAGGTCTCTTGGCGGGAGAAGCTAGCTGGCGGAAAGCGGGTAAGGCTCCTAGCTCTGACCTCTTGGGCTTTTATCTTTACATTGGCTCTGTGTTTCTTATTTAATAAGACGGTTGGTTACATCTACACCCAGGACTTGAAAGAACGAAATTAATCAGCCTACTAAGAGTTCATCTTTGAGTTGGGATTGAATTCTGAAATTAGTATGAAATCAAATCTGATCTATATCACCCCTGGAGAACCCAAGAAGGTTCCAGAAAGAAGCAGAATTCTGGAGGTAGCCCTGTAAGATTTCCATTCCCAATTTTTCAGTCAAACACTAACCTGAATATGCTGTGAAGAGATTTTGGAGGTGCAGTTAAAGGTCCAAGACAGTTGGCTTTAAGAGATGGAGTTAATCTGGGTGAACCTGACCTAACGAAGAAAGCCTTGGAGCCAGACCCTTCACTCACTTAGCAGCAAAAGAGACCAGAGAAGCGCCAGGCACCAGAAAGACCCTGTGAGTAGTACGGCCTTGAAGATGGAAGGAGCCATGAACAAAGACCGGCCACTAGTCTAGTAGCTGACAGCAACTGCTGGCCAACAGCCAGCAAGGAAAGGACCTCTGTCCCACACTTGTAAGATACCAAACTCTACAACAGCCTAAACCGTCCTGGAAGGACTGTCTCCAGATGAGACAGTAGCATCACCAGGTTCTGTCTGGCAAAGACTCCTAGGAAAGAATTCAGTCCAGCCAGCCCCAATTTCTGACAGGAAGAACTCACCAATGGGTGCTGTGTAAGATGTTGTTTGTCCAAAAGGAACACACACAGTACCATATCAGATGAATATCACCCTGCCTTGGCAGTAACACAGAATAATTCAGTTCAATTTTACTGTTACTAGATTAAATTCCTCTGTTATTCTAGGCATGCTTCCAATGATCAGAAGCCACATGGGGCTCCTAGCTCCTGCAGGTGACCCTAAAGACTATAGAACTTTCTAATAATCATAAAAAATGATCTGGTAAGTCCATAAGAGACAGTCTCCCTGAAACTTTGGCCCAAGTGACTACTGCTTTGGTGAAAGAGAAGCAATATCATTGTTACTACACTTACCCGGTGGTCAGTAAGTCCACAGGCATCTTCAGCACTATCATTTGCACTCAACCTGGCGTTAGGCTCTCATAAGGGGAAGCAAAGGGGCATTCAGACCAACCAACGGTAATAAATCCCTGCCTCCCATATCCTGCTCACTCTCAGGTGTGTGATCCATTTATGAAATGCACAATAGAAGTTATAATTTCATTTCCACCCTGCCTCTCTCTACGTCTGTGTGGGAGTCTGTGGGAGTCCAGCTCTGATCTGCTCCCACCTATTGAAGGGTTCTTGGGTGGAGGAGAGAGGACTGAGGAAATACTAGGCAGAAGATAGAAAGAGATGATAAGAAAGACAGAGACACAGGATAGCTTCGGGTGGGCCTGGTTCAATACCCAAACGCCTCTTTGTTTATTCAAAAGGGCTTTGTAAAAAATGCCAAGGGGAGAGGCAAAAGACCTCCCCCTTACAAGATCAAAGCTCACCATACATCCAAGTGTAGACTCTTCCAAACACCTGGTAACCATGCCCATGGTCAAATCATCCCATTATGTAGCCCTGCTGGGTAAAGCAAGCTCAGATTCTCTGACCTTGAGTAAGGTCTCACAAGACAGCCTCTGTGAGCCCCTACATATCCCCCTTCTTTATAATATTAAAATCTCAAGTGAGGGTACAGAGCTTAAATCCATGTAGCTCTGAATCAGCTTTCCAGTAAGAGCCTGCAAATAGCTGGAATACTCATAGCAATACATCTGCTCCTTATGGCTGCTACACCTCCTAGTAAAGGAGTATAGGATGGTAAAGATGGAAAGGCCTTTTTGAATGAATCTAAGATGACTACAGCAGTCATAGATGCATCAAGTCTTTTTCTAAATCAATAAACTCCTGATGCAACTGCATCAAATCTAAGAACTCCTCAGCATAACTATTAACATTAACAGGTTAACCTAATTCTAGTATAACTATTACTATACATAATTACAATTTTAGCAAACTTACATCCAAAAGCAAACTCTCAATAGAACTATTTACATTTCATAGTTTTTTACCAAACATCCAAAAGCAATTTCTTAGTAGAACTATTTAAAACATAGGATACATTAACACAAGCTAACATTAATTCATTCCAGGGACAAGAAAATTTTTTTTCTTAAAAAAAAAATTAGAGACTGAGGAATATTAACTTCCCCTTTTCTTTATAATTTTTTAAGCTCCATCTTGAGCCTGAGCAGAAAAAACGAATTTCTCCATTTTTACACAAAACAGTTGCATTTTTTACCTAAAAGAGTTCCATTTCTACACAAAACAGTTTGTGAGTCACCACAGTTAATTAAAGCTGTAGGTGAAATCAAAATTGTCCCATTTCTGAGATTTGCAAAAGTTCAAAAAGTCAATTCTGGTACCAGTGTTAAAATTCCTCTGAAAACTTGAAATCAGGGCCTGGCTTGTCAGCTGCCCTGAAGTCTTTGTATAGCAGTCCAAGTCACAATGACTCATAAGCAAACTGCTCCAAATATGAGGAGTCCCAAAACCAAAACTTGTTGCCGTGTGACTACCAAGTTCAAGCAAGCCCCCACACTCCTGTAGCTGAATGCTTGCATTAAACAGTGTGATTCAATATGCTCTTCCTGTTTCCTCTCTAGAGAAGACTAACTAGCATAAGTCTAAGCAACTTGGAAACGTCAATTCAGAGGGTGCTCTGGTCATCTAAGACCATACCAGGAAAGAACAGCCCTGGCTCATCATGTAGGACCCAGAGCAAAGGAAAATACTAAGGCTTTAAATGGCAGCAATCAGGGACACCAATGAGAGAACAAATGCTAGGCATGGGATTCTTTCCTAAACACTGATAAAATGCTCATCAGTGATCATGTCAGTCGTTTTTGTCATTTGCATATATTTCATAAACTTAACAAATCATAGTTTAAGTCTAAGCAAAATTTTAATCACTTGTTTGTATTTTGTCCCCATGTACTCTGAAAATGTTTTGTTGTAGTTTTTTTTTTTTTTCATCTCATGGGATATGCTTAGAATGTCCCCAAAATGTCTTAACAAAATCCTGGAAGTCAGATTTTTGTTTGAGCCCAGCAAAAAAAGGAAAATACTGGACAGATAAAAACTCAGATCATTCCAGGGAGATGGGGGAAGAACTACCCTGGAAAGATGAGGAAGACAGAGTTACTGTGCACAAAGGGCCCCTGGACCCTCCTACATCTGTATATAGGGCCAAGGAGGCAATGAGCAAGGATTCAGTCTGAGGACTAAGCTGCAGCTGTAAGCTGAAGGGAGTGTGAAGCTCAGCTCAGTCTTATGGAGGCAGATATGGCAGAGCAAATGGAGACCAGACCATTTCTCTTACAGAGGAGAAAGAATTGCATAGGTTTACTTTGCTTGTGAAACAGGCTTCAGGAGTTACATGGCCTTTTGCTCTTCTGCTACATGACTCACAACATTCATCTCTGGAAGAGAACACAACACAGCACCATCATTGAAGTCCGGGAGCTCTCAAAACACCAAATCTGCCAATACCTTAATCTTTAACTTTCCAGCCTCCGAAACTGTGAGAAATGAATTCACATTATACAGAGATAACACAGTCTTAGGTGTTTGGTTATGGCAGCCCAAAGAGACAAAGACAAGTACTGATGGGAAATGGAGGTGCTACCCATTGCCCTGTACTCCTGGTTTTGTTGCCTTGCAACTGAAGAGCTCTCTACCCAGAGACTGTTGGTCAGTGTTCCCTCTGTCCTTCCTGTATGTGGCTTTCAGCATTCCCAGGAGTCATCTGTGTTCTGCGTCTAGACTGGGCAACTATTCTATGCTCTACTTTGTTCTCAGATTCCTGTCAAATAGCCCCACCTCAGGACCTTACAATTCTTTGGAATAAAGTGTGTGTGTATGTGTGTGTGTGTGTGAGAGAGACAGACAGACAGACAGACAGAAACAGAGATACAGAGACAGGCAGAGAGAGAGTCATATATAACAATATTCACAAATCCCTCAGCTAATGTGGTATAGTATTTATATACAACCTACTCACACATCTCATATAGTTTAAATCATATTTAGATTATTTATAATTATATATTATGTTATATTTATTATTATAAAGAGTGAGGTATGTGGATCACACATTAGCCTAGGCTGTCTGCCAATGTGTGATCCACATACCTCAATCTTTAAACTTTCAGAAAGTCATTTGTGTGCATTTTGCCACTGTGACTAATAATGGTTAATATTAGATAAATGTTTGTTCTCCATGTGCTACTCCAGGCCCACCTCAAAGCCTATTATTGAAAGGTATGCATTTACCAATCTGTGCACTGAAGAATATGAGCATCCTTGGCTGTCTTAACAGGTGTTTCATGACAGAATTAGTCATAGGTTAAATCTATTTAGAAAATCTGGAAAAGCTGGATAGTAAGCAGAAAGAGGGTTTCAATATGGAGTTTAGGAGTGCTTTTAATATGTGGATGTATTAAATCCACAAAAAGATTAGACTAATTAGCATGTGTAATATTTCCTGTGTGACAATCATCACCACCTTGAAGATATCAGTGCTCCACAGACTATAACTGGAGAAATGCTTCTTAGAAGCCTCAATCATATAATGGCAGTTTGTGATGTATTAGACTCTGCTCTGTAGATCAATCTCTGGATTTCGTGTCTCCAAACATTTCCTCAACCATTTCTGAGATTCTGGGGTTAGTTTACACACATCTTTCTGTCATAGCCATTTCTTTCCCAACCACTCCAATTCTTTGCCCGTGCCAATAGCAAGTGCTCCATGAGCCCCCGAACAGTTTCCTCTGTGTCTTCTGCACACTGCTTTCTCCACTTTCTCCTCTTTGTTACCAGTCGGCCCCACTCATCATCTCCCTTGAACTCTTCATTTGCATTATTGGCATTTTCCGTGTCTACTGATGGATGTTTTCTGTGTTTCACCACTGAGTATAAGGTTTATTGTATACAGCCTGTCTTCAGTTGAGAACATTCCTTCTATTTCTGATATCTTTAGGGCTTTTACCAAGGTGTTGAGGGGCTGGGAGAGATGGCTCAGTGGTTAAGAGTACTGGCTGCTCTTCTAGAGGTTCAGTTCCCAGCATCCATATGGTAGCTCACAACTGTCTGTAACACCAGTTACAGGGGATCTAATGTACTCCTCTGGTTTCCTCAGGCACCACATGTGTGTGGTACACAGACATACATGCAGGCGAAACATCCATATTCATAAAACAAAATTGCTCTTAAAAAAGAAAAAATGTTGAATTTTTCAAATAGCCACTTTTTGAGGGCTGTTGAGGTAATCATGTGACTTCTATCTTTAGCCTACTTAGGTCATACTATATATATCAATTTACACACATTGAGCAAAACTTGCCTCCCTGGGATGGAACCAACCTGATCATGGTATACAAGTTTAACATGTTCCTGAATGTGGCTTACAAGAATTTTATTGAGAATTTTTGGCCATGTTCATCAGAGAAATTGTCTATCATTTTGTTGTTGCAGTTGTTTCCTTCTTTAATTTGGATATTAGGGTAATTCCTGCTCAATAGAATAAATTTGGTAATATTCCTTCCCTTTCCATTTTGCAGACCAAAATATTAGCTCTTCCTTAAAGTTTTGGTATAATTCAGCAGTCAATCTATCTGGCTCTGAACTTTTCTTTGTTGGGAGACATTTTATTACTGCTTCAATATCATTAATTGCTATGGATCTGCTAAAGTTGTTTATATCTTCTCAATATAATTAAGATAGGTCATATGTTTCTGGAAATTTGTCCATTTCTTCTAGATTTTCCAGTTTCTAAGAATGCATTTGCTCAAAGTTTGCTTCCCTCATGCCTCTGGAACTCATTAGAATCTGTTGCAACATGCATCCCCACCCCTCAATTTTCTTAATTTGGGTCTTTTCTTTATTTCTTTTGGCTAGTTTGGAGATGGGTCTGTTAGTATTACCTATAATTCAAGGGGATCCGGTTTTTGTTCAACTGTTTCTGTACAGTATTCTTTCAGTCTCTACTTCATTAGTTTCTGCCCTGATACTCATAATTCTTGCCTCTTTCTACTTTCGCACTAGGTCAGTTCTTGCTTTTTTAAGACCTCGAGTTGTATTGTTAGTTTGTTTATTTTCTACTTCTGTTTGGTTTTGTTGTTGATGTAAGCACTCACAGATGTAAACTTTTCTATTAGAACTGCCTTAGCTGCATCCAAGGGTTCAGGTAAGTTGGTAGTTTATCTTTAAGTTATTCTAGGAAATGTTTTATTTCCTCCCCAATTTCATCTATGACTCATTGATCATTGAAGAGTCTACCTTTCAGTGTCCAATTATTTGTGTTGTTGCTATAGATGCTTTTGAAATTGATTTCTAGTTTATACTACTATAATCTGATAACATCCAAGAAATAATTTTGATTCTTTTATATTTATGAAGACTTCCTTTGTTATTGTCCTGGTTAGTTTTATTGTCAACTTGACACAAGCTAAAATTATCAGGGAAGAGCTTCAGTTAGGAAAATACCTTCATCAGATTGCCTGGAGACAAATCTGTCGGGCAATTTTTGGTTGATGATTGATGTGAGAAGACTCAGTTGACTGGGGATGATGCAGCTCCTGGACAGGTCCTGGGTTCTGTCAGAAAACAGGCTGAGGAAGCCATGGGGAGCAAGCCAGTAAACAACACCCCTCCATGGCCTCTGCCATCAGCTCCTCCCTCCAGGTTCCTTCCCTGTTTGAGTTCCTGTCCTGACTCCTCTCAGTGACAAACTATTACCTGGAAATGTAAAACAAAATTAACCCTTTCCTCTCCAAGTTTCTTTTGATCATGGTCTTTGATATAGCAATAGAAAAGTAACAAATACAGTTGTCATGAATTGCTTTAATTTGTTCTTATCTTGAAATGGTCTTATTTTATTTCTATGTAAGTTTTAAAAGATAGATTTAGTGGATATACCAGTCTCTGCCAGCAATTATTTACCTTTAGGACTTAAACTACATCTCTTGTGTTTTCTTGACTTTTAGAATTTCTGGGGAGAGAGCTGTTGTTGTTTGCATGCGTTTGTCTTTTTGGGTGACTGGGCCTCTTCCCTTACAGCATTTACTATTGTTTCCTTGACTGGTATTTTTGATATGTTAACTACAATATACTGTGGTAAGGATTTTCTTTGGTTGTGCCTATTTGGGGATCTAATATTTTTAGATTTATTTATGAGTATGAGTATTTTGTCTGCATACATATAAATGTGTGTGTATGTGTGAGTGTGTGTGTGAGTGTGTGTGTGTGTGTGTGTGTGTGTGTGTGTGTGTGTGTGTGTGCTTGGTTCATATGGAGGCCAGTGGAGTGTATCAGATTCCCTGGAAATGGAGTTATAGATGGTTGAAAGCAATTATATGGGTGCTGAGAACTGAACCCAAGGTCTTCTGCAACAGCAACAAGTCCTTTTAACTCGTGAGCCACCTCTCCTGTCCCCTATTTGAGAATCTAAATGCTTCTTGTGTTTGGGTAGCCTTTTTTCCTCTAGATTTAGGGGGTTTGGGGGGGACCTATGATTTCATCTACTGAATCTCTCTGTGCCTTTAGTCTTTATCCCAGCTCTTCCTTCTAGCCCGTGGGTTGTTGGGTTTTATCTGTTGATTATTGCAGAGATTTTTTGTGTTGTGATCACACTAATTTGTTTTTCCTTGTGATGCTTGAGTGTATTATTTCCTAAGCCTTGTTCTCCATTCCTGATATTTTTTCCCTCTGCTTGGTCAAGTCTATTGGTGATGCTTTCCTTTGTGTTTTTTATTTGATTCATTAACTTTTTCATTTTTAACATTTTTTTTTCAAAAACCTCAATTTCCTTCTTGAATTGTTGCTGATTTTTCATCCACAGTCCTGATTTTATCTTCGATTTTGCATTTTCCCCTGTGCTGTTGACTTTCTTCTGGAAGGCCTCGACTGAATTCATTAGCTTGTTTGTATGTTCTCTGAGATCATTCACCATGTTTATTTTAAGCTTCCAGTCTTCATTCAGCATTTCATCTATGTTAGATAAAGCTACTTACGTAAACAGAAGACACAGGGAAATGGAAAATCAGAAGAGAATCGTGCTTAAATAACTGAAAAGAAAAAGAAGAGAAATTGAGGAATGTTATGGAGGGAAAAGCAAGGGGTGTGGGATTAGAAAAGAAAAAAGCTCCCCAATAATGAGAAAAGGTCAAAAACAAAATCAGGTGAATGTAAGAATGGAAATTTAAAAAAAGAAAAGTTTCCCATTCTGTTTTCATATAACATGTTTTTCAGTATAATAATGTGATACAGTTTATCAGTGCAGCAATCAGAGAATATTATATTAATGATCGTCTCTGAAGGCTGATCAGGGCTGAAAACCCAAGGCTCAACTTTTATACTCCTGGCTTAGTAGAGCCTATGTTCAAGCTTGGTTCTCATAAACCTGCCATGGTGAGTTAGTGCAGCGATGAGGTGGTCCTGTACAGGGCAGCACTCTGACCAGGCGCTTGTGCATTATGAGAATGCACGGCTTTGTCTGGAGATATTTGGGTCTGTTCTTCCCTTGCTTTAGTCTTTAAGTAAACCTTTATGAATTCAGTCCATCCGGAAAATACCCCTGGCATAGCATAGGTATAGAAAACTTTTCTAAACTCTTCAGAACAGACTAGTATGTAGACAGATGTGTGGGAATTTCCCACATGGAGAAAGGAAAGAACCCCCCAGCGGTGCTGAGGAGAGGTGGATTCTGCATGTGTGTAAAGTGCTGAGCCCATCAGTAACCTTTGGTGTTATGGAGGGCGATGAAGCCAGAGGTGGGGGTAAGCTCCACAAAGTGAAGGAGCCAGAGAGAGGCTCAGGGATTGACACTTTACTCCTGCAGGGATGAAAAGCCCGCAGAGCATGAAAGCCAGAGGCTCGCATGGTAAGTGTGCATTTTGGACTGCAAATCCAGCGGTGTTCTGAATGCACTGTGCTCCACCAAACAGTGCGGGTGACAGGGAAATAGGCTGAGCTATGGCAATGGTCCTGGGGGTGGGGCGGGGTTGAGCAAATGGAAGTCTGAACGGTGGTAATTACAGATGTAGACAAAACGAAGAGGCCAGTTCCTGAAACTGGTGGGAGACTCGGTGGTGTACTGGAGCCAGCTCCTACCAGCCCTCCAGAGCCAGCCTTAGATACTCAGGGAGTTAGTGAACCAGTTTTTACACCACTGGCAGTTCAGAATCAGCAGAGAAAATCAGTCACAGAAATTAGCAAATCTACCGAATTTTCTGTTTTTTAGAGAACCGGCCTACAAGCATACCGAAGAGAGACTTGACAGAACAGGAGGCCAGCAGGAGAAAGCGGGTTCTGTGGGGACGGTAAGGAAAAAAAAAATAAAGAATTGCGAATTCACAATTAAATATAAATATTCCTGGAAGCCAGAAGCAGAAATACATAGACTGTAAACCACATGAAAGCAACCCACTAAACATAACGTACATGTGCCCCCAACTCAGTTTCCTCTCTAAACCAGACACTAAAAATGCCCACAACCATTTCAATAGTGCATCACATGATGGGAAATACGTCAGAGAGGAGAAGCAGAAAGAAGCATCAGTCCGAAGCCCAGCAGTTAAATGACTAACAGTTTTACAGGAATGGATGACCATGTGAACCCCTGAGCACTGCAGCTCTCACAACCTGGGAAGGTTCTACACCACGAGGGTCAGAATCGGAAGCTGTGTCTGCCGCATAGCAGATTGGCCTCTGATGCGAGGTGAGCATTTCAGTGACACTCAGCTTCAGGGGCTTTGGGGGCATGGTTGAATCTCAGTTAATTTCTTAATGTGTCCTATCCAGATTCAAAATGCCTGGAAGAATGCCATGCTGTGATGGCAGAGTATGCCAGCCTTGAGTATGGTGGGGAGACCCCAGACATCACCCTGACTCCTGAGAGAAGCAAGCACCGTTCCTCCATCACTGTTCACAGTTAAACCTCTGGCCTGTTAGCCCTGACCTGACACCTCAGGACCATCTTCAAAATACACCAACTTGCTTATGTGGCTCTACAAGCTGTCTGGTCCCTGCTGCGAGGCTGCTGGACGATGTCACTGTGGAGGAAGGTGAAATGTGGCTGGCGCAGGCCAGAATAATCCATTCCAGACACATGGGTAATGGGGGGAAACAGGTGCAAACAATTGAACCAGCTGTCAGCAAGCTGTGGGGATCGCTTTTGATATCTTAATCGTTAGCCGATCAGCGCGCCATGTTGGCAGCCTGGCTGTCATAGCTCCCTGCACATCTGCAAGCCTTTTCCATTCTCTTCTGATGTTCGCGTGAGTCCTCACAAAGACTGACATCAGGAGAAATGCAAATTGAGCATGATTGCTGTCGCTTCCGCTTTCCTGCCCCGGAACCTGAGGGTTGACAAATGCCAATAATTGCTCATTTTTCACTCCTGGTTGTCAGGTGCCACACAAGGCAAGAGCTGAGAGATCCCCCGGTCCCCGTTAACATCCCGTTGGTGGTTTAAGGGACCACATATGACGTCTCTGGTGCATAAAGCAACTCCTTGCCACGCAGCTGGTGTGGGGAATTGGTTGGGTTTCTGTCGGTGTTTTCAATGTGTTTATCTCAGCCCCTTCATCTACAATCACACTACCCTCAGAATCCCTGGGAAAAGGCACCATGAATGAATGTCTTCAGTCTCCTTTCCCTGTCAGGAAAATGTCACCACCGTAATTACCATGACATGTAATCATCCCTAAGATAGGGGTTGGGGATCAATGGCCTCATCTGCGGGGACCCACCATCTGAGATGCTTGGGTTGATAACCCTGTGGAGGTCAACAGGCTATATAGGCTACACACACAAAAGAATAAACGCATCGGAATGGGCCTTCAAAAACCCTGTCCCACGGCCTCTGTCCCAAAGACTGGGCTCTATGGAACTGCTGTCATGGAGAGCAGGGGCTGGAGCTCGTGTTCAGGACATGCAGCAGGCAGAAGGCCAACGTCCTGCAGAGGACTCAACAGGAGACAAGGTGTGAATTCCCCAACTCTGTTCTTGTTTGCATGGCATCTCTACCCACTGTTTCTTTGCTTGTTGGTTTTTTGTTTTTATGTTTTATTGAAAGTAACTTTTCATACAGTATATCTTAGTCATGGCTTGCCCTCCCATGTCATCTTACAGATCCTCCCCACCACCCGCCCACCCAACTCCCTGCTCTCTTTCTGTCTGTGCTTAGAATACAAACAGGCAAAAAGAAAGAGAGAGAGAGAGAGAGAGAGAGAGAGAGAGAGAGAGAGAGGAGAAAGAAGGAAGGATATGTATACACACACAAAACTAAAAATTAAAAACACAAAATTGGAAACCATAATATACAAGCAAAAGACTGTGGTGATATTTTGTTTGTGCTCTAACAAATAAAGCTTGCCTGAAGATCAGAGAAACAAAGGAGCACGCCACAGCCACCTCTCACCTCACCAACTCCTCTGCTGAAAGGGGGAGATCCTGCTCTATGAATCCTCAGACTGAATAGGATGAGATTCTGTCTCCACCTGTGTTATATTCCTGTCTCCACCTGTCTAGTGCTGGGATTAAAGGTGTGAGCCTCCACCACCGCCAGGCTCTGTTTCTCTTGTAGACTGGTTCAATCTCATGTAGCCCAGGGTGGCCTCGAATTCCTGATCTTCCTGCTTCCTCCTCCCAAGTGCCACCACTGCCTGGCCTCTATGGTTAACTAGTGGCTAGCTCTGCCCTCTGATCTCCAGGCAAATTTTATTAGGGCACAAAATATATCACCACCAAAGACCAGTAATGTTAAAAAAAAAATGCCTAAACAAAGCAATATGAGGCCAAAAAAAATCTCCAAAAATACCATTGAATTTGTTTGTTTTGGTCATCTATGACTAGGCATGACTGTGATTTGTATACCCAGTGAGAGTCCATGGGAGAAAACTAGCTTTTCCTTTGCAAGTGGTTGTCAACTGGATATAGCTTCTTGGTTAGGGATGGGAGCTCATGTTCTCTTCCTCCTCTCAGGGCCAAGATCTGGCTTGGACATGTGCAGGCCCTGTGCATGTTCATATGTGCGTCAACTCTGGTGTGTCTGGAAGACCTGTTTCCACGGTGCCATCCATCATCTCTGGCTCGTATAGTTCCTGCCTCCTCTTCCTCGTAGGTCGCTGAGTCCTGAGGACAGAAGTTTATGAAGACATCCAATTGAGATGTTTCAAGGACTCTCACACTCTGCACATTGTCCAGCTGTCTACACACTGCTTCTGGGCCACTTCCTCTCTACTCTGATTCTCCTTGCCTTCCTCTCCTCCTCCCATGACCAGCAGTAACAAAACCATGTTTTTACATTCTCCATGTGACTGTGTATTTTCCATAAATATTATTCAGCATGTAATCTGGCTTCAGTTCTCCTGGTCCTAAACAGGTCCTAATCCTTTGGGATACAAAGGGAAGCTATTGCCTGTTGTTTGTACAAATATGGAAGTTCTGTTGAACTGTCAGACAAAAATCTGCCTAATGTCTGCTTTACACTTTCTGAAGATACATTAGATAGCCTATTCCTTCTTTTTCCACTGTCAATTCTAAAAATACAAACACACAAACTCAACTGTAAGCATCTAGGATAAAAATTTAAATAACAAAACAGTAGTAAACATTATTGATAAAGAAAAACAAGCTTGATATTGAGTTAATCAAGGACAGAAACAGGAAGCACATAAATGCAGGGAGCAGGATCATCCTCAGTCTGATGCAGGGAGCAGGACCATCCTCAGTCTGATGCAGGGAGCAGGACCATCCTCAGTCTGATGCAGGGAGCAGGACCATCCTCAGTCTGATGCAGGGAGCGGGAACATCCTCAGTCTGATGCAGGGAGCAGGACCGTCCCTCAGTCTGATGAACCAACCTCAGCTTCCTTCATCAAGATGTCATTAGAGTTTGCTTCATAAATAGCAAATGCCAGAGTGGAGGTGTTTATGACAACATCCAAGAAACGAAGAAGGGGTTTCAGCTTTCTCAACCTCTGGAGTTCGGGACTCTCAGGAGCTTGCATGGACAGTGGTATTCAACCAGCTTCAGTTTCCCAGAATGGCAGTTGCTTGCCATTAGACTAGTGGATTGGCAAAGGGACTTCTCAACAGCCAGTGTATTTTGTTTCTGTTGCTCCTTTTACATCCTTCAATTTCTAAACTTCATCGTTAAGTCTATGAGCTTCTAGATAATAAATCCACTGCAATTACTGTATTTATTAAATAAGTGACATTTCTCTTGATGATTGGATACATGGGAAGAGGAACTGCCATGGAGTGGAATGCTTTGTTGACTCACAGGAGCACACAGCCTGGCTGGCCATGAGGGCTCTCAACAAGGTGATATGGCTTATCAGGTTATCCAACATCGTGGTCACAAGGTTTGGCTCTTTTATGTCTATTCATCAGCATTATTTAAGTGATGATTCTTCTTTAACATTGCTGCTTATGTACTTGTATTAAAAGAGGACAAGATTCACTTTATAAGATGACTTTTGTCATAGTTACCTAAGCAGCTTGTGTCTCATGTTTGTGCAAGTACATGTGTGCAGACGTGTATGAACATTCACGTGTATGTGAGGGTGGGGGTCAACCTCAGGTATCACTCCTCAAGCACCATCCCTCTTGCTTTTTTTAGACAAGGTCTCTAATTGGCCAGGAGCTCAGCAACAGGTATCCACTTGCCTCTGCCTCCCCGGTGCTGGGATAACAGCACACACACCACAGCTAGTGTTCACATGGCCCTAGGGGTTGCACTGGTTCATCACGCCTGTGCAGCAAGCACCTCATCTGCAGAACCATCACCCCAGCCTTCTAAACGGCTTCTTAACTACAAAGTTAATATTCATGGGCTATAGAGAGAGGGCAGAATCATAGTGTGCAGAAATTCAGTGTGGAAATCTACAGTCCCATGCCTCATCTCTTAATTGCTGGTGAGAATCAAAAGAATCGTGAGCACAGCTCTCTGGTATCCAAAATACCAGATGCGCAGGCATATATGTCCCACAAAAGGCGTTTATTAAGTTCATCTAAAATATATGCATACAGACACATTTGTTTTGACAGTTTCATGCTATATACAATATATTGTAGTTATATTCACCTCCACAATTACTCTCCAGTATCCTTCTTCCTTTCCCTCTGAACCCTGTGTTCTTCCCACCTAGTCCCCCGTTGACTACACCATTACAGAAAAAGACACCACCTCCTTCTCCTCCAGCAGCTATTAACACTTGTTAGCTCCTCAAGAAGGAAAGGGCTTCATGGGCACCTCCTCTGTCCGTGATGGAAAGTGAGACGGCCCAATCTTGTACAGGTATCCAGAGCTTCTCTGAGTTCACGGCTACAGTGACCACAGCTCATCTGGATAGCAGTATTTCACGGCACTTTTTCCATTGTTAGGTTCTTGAATTCTTCCCATGCTCTCCTCTGTGATGTTTGTTGGGCCTTCTTAGGGTACGATATAGATGTAGAGCTCTTCTGAGGCTGAGTGCTCACCAGTTAGTTACTTTGCACTTTGACCAGAAGTGAGTCTCTGCATTAACCTTTACTAATTAGTAACCTTTACTAACGGTGTTGGGGATAACCAGCTTCTTTACGATGGTATTGGAGCCCTGCTCCGTGGGAGGTAATACATCTAGCATTATAGATGTGTCAAAAGCATATAGCTTGGCCACTGTTTTCCAAAATAAGTATGTTGTAAATCTGCCATGGAAATATTTATGTTTAGGGGCTGGAGAGATGCAGAGGTCTCACTTCTGGTCTCTGCATTAGTAAAGAGGGTCTCTAACCCTCTGCTAAAGGGGGTTTCCCTGCCCCAGTCTGAGAGCTGCATGATTTTTTAAATTATTTTATTTTTTATGTATATGAATGTGTGCATGAGTATGTGCATCATGTGAGTGCAAGAGTCTGCAAAAGTTAGAGGTGAACATCAGATGCCCTGGAACTGAAGTTCCAGTTGGGAAGCTGTAGGCCATCATATAGGTGCTGGGAACTGAACCCTGGTTTTCTGAAAGAGCAGTAAACACACTTAACCTGAGCCATCTCTCCAGCCCCTAAACATAAATATTTCCATGGCAGATTTACAACATACTCATTTTGGAAAACAGTGGCCAAGCTATATGCTTTTGACACATCTATAATGCTAGATATATTACCTCCCACGGAGCAGGGCTACAATACCATCGTAAAGAAGCTGGTTATCCCCAACACCGTCATGCCACCACGGCAGTAGTGGGTGTATCTTGCCTGGGAGGTTGGTATTAGAGCACTCATAATCTATAAAACTGGGGATGAGTTTTCTCCCTCAGCAGCCTCTATCACACTTTAGGGACTATGAATACCAGCCAGCAGGGAGGACACTTCCAGCTGAATTCCATCTTGATTTCTTTGTGTCCTATAACCAAAGTGCATGGTGTCTTCAACTACAGACACGCTTTCAACACAAACATAAAGGGCATTAAAGAAAACTAGAAAATCTGAATGAAATGTGGACTTCAGTTAATTTTAAAATACATAAGACTATTGTGCTGGGCATAATGCTTCACACCTGTGATTCCTAACTGGGGAGGCAGAGACAAAAGGATGACGCAAGTTCAAGCCTAGCCTGGTCCACAAAATAAGTTCCAGGTCAGGCAGAGTTACACACAGAAATCCTACCTTAAATGAATAACCTTTTCTTATAAGTTATTAATTGAACCCCAAAAAAAGTAGCTATGGGCCTAGAAGCTTTGGTTTCTAACATTTAAAATTGCATTTCTGATGTTAACATGTTTAGGGTTTTAATTTAAAAGATTAAGCACATTTTAATAGAGAACCATATGGAGTGAATAATCAGGCTATTCCTATTCAGCTGGTGAGCCTGGGGATAGAAAGAACTGTGGTGTGTAAGGACAACGAGAAGGCGCCCTTCCTGACACACTGCAGAGGGACAGTGAGTGACAAATCCAGGAAGTGTACAAAAAGTCGTCACTTCACTTTCTTAGATGACTTTCAACCTTTTCCTTCTTCTTTTTTTTGTTTTTGTTTTGTTTTGTTTTGTTTGCTTCATTTCAAAATAATGGTAGCAGTCACTTCAAAACACAGATAAGTGACTAGAAAAACAGTACAATCATGTCCTAGCAATTGGGGATAGGAGAATGCAAAACCTCCCTGTAAACGTCGGCCTCTAATGAATTTTTTCCCTAGACTTCTTCCATTTAAAAACCGGTGAGCTCATTTAATTTTGTTATTTCTAGTGTCTTACTAAACAAACAAAACCTGAAGACGTCATATTTTATATCCACACTCCAAGAAGTTTATAACCCACACTGTGTAAAAATATAATAAAGTTTTGGTTACATTTTATTTATTTATTTGTTTATTTATTTATTTGTTTATTTATTTATTTATT
Organism: Peromyscus attwateri; assembly: GCA_902168425.1. Taxonomy (NCBI): domain Eukaryota; kingdom Metazoa; phylum Chordata; class Mammalia; order Rodentia; family Cricetidae; genus Peromyscus; species Peromyscus attwateri. The sequence continues at coordinate 18,086 of CABHPP010115727.1, forward strand.
TATTTGTGTGTGTGTGTGTGTGTGTGTGTGTGTGTGTGTGTGTATGCACCCACATGCATGCCATGGTATATATGTGAAGGTAAGAGGACAACAGTGGGAGCTGGTTCTCTCTTTCCACTGTGTGGGCCCTAGGGATTGAACTCAGGTCATCGGGCTTGGCAGCAAGCTCCTTCACCTACTGAGCCATTTCCTGATTTTTCATGGGTGATCAAAGAATTTTTTCAATTTTTTTACATTTTTATTTATTGGGCAAAAAATCCTAACAACATTAGTATAGGTACATATTAATTTACTGTGGATGTATATTCTAATGATAAATTTTACCTTTTTTTAACTTTCTTTTTATTTATTCTGTGTGTCTTTCACATCATGCAACTTAATCCCGTTCCTGTCCCTTTGCATCCACCCTCTGCCCCTGAAACCATCTCCCCACCCCTCAAAATAAAATTTAAGGGAAGAAAATTAAAATCTTGTCATGGAAGCTATAGTGTGACACATAGAGTCACGCAGTAAACCCTTTATATGGATATACCTTTACTTGCAAACATTCATTGCAAAGAGTCATTGATCAGGTTCAAGGCCTCTGGTTTCTACTACACTATCGATTCTGGGCCCTCACTGGGACTATTCTTGGATATCCTGCTGTTGCCCTGTGTTGTGGAGATCGTTCAGCTTTGGGTCTGCTGGTCAGACCCCTTCACATGCTCCAGCAGATCATAGATGAGGTGATTATTAGGGCAGGCCAACTCATAATCCTGGTTCTGGGCCTGGACAGCTGCAGGGTTGGTCAACCTGCCAGTTCTTCCCTGTCCTCACCACCAGGGGGAGCTCTCCAGCACTGCCCTGGCTAATCCACCCCTTGCAGCAATGAGTGAGGGATGGGACCAGTTCTCCTTCACACCCCCAGGGTTGGCTCTCCTACACTATCAGGGCCAACTCCACCGTGTAGCCCAGGCAGGGTACAGGAGCCACTCTCCTGAGAGCTGCAGCTGGTGAGGGGCAGGGACAGCCCTCCCTCTCCCATGACCCCAAGGCCAGCTCCTTCCCCAGGCATCGATGGGCAGAGGGGTGGGGGAGAGGGTATCTCTCCTCTGCCATGCCACCACATAACAGAAGAGTAATGGGGATAGCCTCCCCCACCAACCCAGATCACAACATCGGGTCTGGGTCACCCACACCTCCCACAACAGGGCTGGCTCTGCTGTGCTGCCTAGACTAGGAGCAGGGCCTGTTTTCCTGAGTGCTGTAGCTGGTAAGAGGGAGGGTCAACTCTCTTGTCTGTTGCAAGGGGTAAGGGATGAGAGGTAAGGGGAGGGCATCTTTCCCCTGCCCATGCTGCACATGGCAGATGAGTGATGGGGACAGCTCTTCCTGGCTCACCCACACCTCCACCAACAGGGTTGGCTCTATTGTGTTGCCCAGGCAAGGTGCAGGGCCTGCTCTCCCACTCTTGTGACCTCAGGACCACTACCTTGGGTGGTGATGGGCAAGGGGTGCATTTTCATGATCCAGTAAGTCTCACACTTCTCAATAGTTTTAAATTAAATTTTATCATTAATATAATATCCAACATTCACCAGGATATTCCACTCTGAGGAAAATAATTTTATGGGCTCAAACATATATAATATAAAAAAATCAGGGGGCAAAAGAAAATACATAACTTTTAAAATATTGTAACTTCCTAAAATTATGAAGGTATAGGTAATCCTACGCTCTGTAAAATATGTGTTGCCTCCTGGACATTACATGAAGTTTGCTGCTACCAGCTGACAGTTTATAAGTATGTCCAAACCTTCCAGAAGGAAATTAAGCCCACGGTATAAATCAGCATTTCCTAAACTATTGCTTATGACTCCTGTTCACTTGAAAAATGTGTATCTTAAGTATAGTTATTTAAAATATTCACACAAACCAAGTATTCACTGAAAATAAATCATGAGGAAATTAATCTTAAAACAATTCTTTGGCATGAATATAATATTGCCATTTATTTTTAAAAAGCTAATTTGCATGCTAATGAGATGGGTGTGTGTCTTAGTCTGTTTTCTATTGCTGTGAAGAGACACCATGACCACAGCAGCACTTAACAAAGAAGTCATTTAATTGGGGCTGGCTTACAATTTCAGAGGTTTAGTCCATTATCATCACGTGGGGAGCATGGCAGCATGCAGGGAGACACAGTGCTGAAGAAGTAGTTGAGAGTTCTATGTCTGGATCTGCAGGCAGCAGGAAGAGAGACATTGATACCTCACCCCCAATAACACACGTCCTCCATCAAAGCCATCCTACTCCAACAAGGTCCCACTGCCTAATCCCCCTCAAGTAGTGCCACACCCTAATGGCCAAGCAGTATTAGCCTATGGGGGCCATTCTCATTCAAACCACCAGGGTGTGAATGGTTTTTATATAAAGATTAAATCTTACCTGAATATTTGATATTATAGGACATGAGAATCTTCAATGCTGTCCAGAGTTGATGATATTGATATTGATATTGATATTGATACTGATATTGATATTGATATTGATATTGTCCAGATCTTAGTAGGTCCCCAGAATTTAGCACAACTGATTCCGTGATGGGAATATCATTCAGACTGTAGACAGTACCACCTGCCAAAACAAAAACAAAGACCTAATCCATCAAAGTCCATAGTTCTGAGAAAGTCTCTGAATGTACTAATCTTGCCTTTTGGCTTCTGTAGTTCCACTTCTGGCTAACTACTGCTGTTAATTGAAGTATGTCAGCCCAGAATATGGATTTTGTGTTCCAAAGCTCACCCTTAGAAAGGCTTGAGGTTATACTGGGATTGCAATCACCCAGAGTAGTCACCAGCTGGCTAATAAAGACTTACTATTGGCTTAAATCTGTGTCCAAGCAGTCCTCTCTGGTGGGTACCCCACAACAATATTTTGGTTTTAAAATCATCAATAAGGAGAACATCACTTTACATCAATATTTAGTAGAAATATGCTTAGAACCATCTTGGAATTCAGCCCTCAAGCAAAAAAATTCATTGGATAGATGTATATGGTTTTTCACTTGTTTATTTGATTGGTTGCTTTGGTTTTTGTTTTGTTTTGTTTTTGTTTTTGTTTGGTTTTTTTTTTGAACTTCAAATAACTAACTCAAATGGTAATCTTTAAAAGCAAACATTCTAACTCAATACAATGTAGGTTTACCCTAATTTGTGACATACATGATGAGGAATGATGGTAGGGAAGATTAAAATTCTGATTTCCATAATTAAATTACTGTTTCTATATGTGGAGAAACTTTGTATGCGTAGTAAAAGCACTGCAGATTATAACATCCCACAGTCTTTAATCTGTGCCCAGATGTTCCAGGCAGTGTTCATCAGCTCTGCCATGGTGTCAGTGATAGTACAAAGTGCACACGGTGTGTGCTGAACCCAAGCTCAGTGAAGTCACATGATGTCGGAAACAACTGCGTTCAGGAGGCTGGGGTATAGATATGAACACAGTTTTGTAAGTCTCTAACACTGAAAAGCATTTGAAAAACTCTGATAACCCAAGACAAAAAAGATGGTTTGGAATGATCTTAGCATTTCCCTTTTCTCTTGCTTCTTCCTGATCCTGGAGCTCACCCAGTGTCAGCTTCTGCTATAGTTACTGTCCACTCCATGAGCACACTGAAGACATGGAGCACACAGCCAAGTGAGGAAGACGGCTGATCATCAAGAAATCACATGCATAATTGAACACTCCATGACATATGATCACAGAACAGAAATGAGACCTGAGGAAGCCCACCTTCCGCACTGCTTTCTCCTGGGAACCTGACTGGGACACCGAGGGACTGAAGAAAAGACAGGCACAAAGACACACATTCCACAAAGCTGGGGCCAGGTGGGCTGTGTGAGCTGACACAGCAGCAGCAACTGACAACAACCTCGCCCTCAGCGCGTGTACTAGGTACAGCACAGTTGGGGGAGGGGCAGCTAGTCTCAGGAGGAGGTCTCTGTAGACCAGGAGTCTCAGGCTGTACACATCTGGGTGAAGGAAGCTACGGCTGCTTGTCTTTGTACACACTAGTCAACCATTCAATCGTTCCTGAACACTGATATCTGCATACACTGTCAACATTCCTACTCAGACCAGGGGAAGGCTTTGCCATCCCTCTGAGACTCATCTCACAGTGAAGACTTTGTCATTTCCTTGGGTCTGAGGCATTGGGTCTCTAACTTGGTTGTGTCTGTGTCAAACAATTACACACTCACTGCATCCACTCTTTACACATCCACTCAAGGCTTCTTCAACTCCCCAACAAGGAAGAGTTCAGTAGGGCGTCCACCCTTCCCAGTTGCCTAAACACTGCCATAATATACCTGAGATCCACATCCAGACCTAATGATCAACATTATTTGTTTTTCCTTGGTTCTTACACTTTCCCCACCCATTCAGTGCATAGTGCTTTGTCTTTTGCAGGTAAAAAGATTCCCTGCTATTAAAAGAACACCACAAACAGTTGCCCTAATATATGAATGACCAATAATAGGGAGAGAAAGGATCATGTGTTGGGAACTGAGACCAAGTGCTTTCGGGCGTTTGCTGTCTTACTGTCCTTGCCTCCCAGAAGACTTCGATGACACTTACTGTCTTCCTTCTCACCATATAAGAAAGCCAAGGTTCAGAATAGTTACGGAACTGACAAGAATAAAGCACGTTTTTTCTGACTCGAATCTTTGTCTCTGTATCAGCCAAGCTCCCAATGGAAAGGTGCAGAGATCTGTTTAGATGGCATCCTTAAAACCTCCTGATTTATCAGAACCCGAGACCACACATGGTTGTCCACTCTGTGAGAATGCTCGGTCAGCCTTGAGGCTGAGTCTGCTCCCTGGTTAGAGTATTGTATACTCCATTAAGGAAGCCAGATGTTACCTGGACATCATTCAGTCTTGACTCCCAGAACCCAGTCCATGAGGCCTTGATACCCTCTAAGCGCTTCCAAGAATGGAAGCTGTCATTATGAAGCAGTCCCTCCCCAATATTCTCCTCTTCTCTGGGTGGTGTTGATACAAGCGTCCTGCTGCTTGCACCTGACATTGGTTCCTCACTCCATACCGGTCTCCCCTGACCTCAGGTCACATCCTGTAATGTCTACCAACGCCTAAAACTCCCTGGCTAATCTGTGTATGTGATTGGTCATGACAAATCGTGGTTAAATCCAAAGGAAATTATGCAGATACGAAATGTAGGCACGGTGTAGAAAATTCTGAAGCAGAAGAATTCTCAAAATGTATTTCAAATCTTACCCCACAGGCAACTACAGATCACACCTGCATTTATGGATCTTTTTGTAGCTCCTTAAATCATCCCACCTTTCTACTATAGTGAGTAACTACCGCTTATGATGCACTTACTAATATATAGGTTTGTCCAGAGTGCACCGCTGGACTACCTTGTGTAATGCTTACAATAACCCTTTGAGTCAGTACCAGTCTTATCCTTACAGGGGGACTCAAGCAGGCAAAAATAGTTTGCAGTGACTTATAACTTCCTCATTATCACACGTGACTATATATTGATTAAAAGATTCAAAGAAGAGAGGAAAGGGTGACTACTAAAGTCAAAAGGCAAGCCAGTGGTGAAGAGAAAAGCACAATAACATATGTTGCACACAGAATTCCTCCACGGAGAGGTGAGCTGCTCAGGGAGCAAAGCACAGTGACACAAGCCTAACAACTTGAGTTCAACCCCAAGCTCCATATGAAACCAGAAGGAGAGAGCTGACTCCAAAAAGCAGTCCCCTGACCTCCATGTGTGTGTCATAGTCAAGGACACCATACACTCAGTCATAAATGAATAGTTAAGGAGAGAAAACCAAACAATAAAACTGAGAAATTTGGACACAAATTACCCAAACAAGGCACTTTACAATACAAGATATCCAAATGGCCAACAAACTTCCTAAGTCAGAAGAGAAATGTAAATCAAAGCCACCATGACATGCCCACCAGATCCAAACAGGCAATCATAAGTCTTGACAAATACATACCACAGTTGGAACTCAAGTATGTTGCTGATAGAAAAATAAAATGTACCAACCACTTGAGAGAACTGTGTCTACTTAAAAACATTGAACATATGAATACACTATAAAAAGGAAATTCTATTTCTAGGTATATACTCAAGAAAACAGGTACATATGATCTCAAGATGTTTTTAAATGTTCATAACACAACAGCCCTAATTAGAAGTGTCTTCTATCAACAGTGTAATAAATTATAGTATATTGATACAAGACAATCCTCTCAGCTATGGAAATTAAAAAAAAACTATTACAACATAGACAATTCTCAATGCTGAATATAAGAAAGCAAGCACAGAAGAACACACGATCACATACAAACTATATGACCCCATTGATCCAAGCCTTCACAATGGACAGAGTAAGTCATGGTATCCTATGCTTATGGAGGAGGGAGGCTAGTGACTGGGGAGGGAATTAAGCAGGACTTCTGGAGAGGGAAGCCTCTTAAGTATTCTATTTCTTCAACTGGATCGTAATGATACAGGTGTGCTCACTTCGTGACCATGTTCAAGCTATTACCCCTTTCCAGAAATGCAGAGAAGGCCTTACTACACAAAGCTGTTATCTATCTGATTCTATGACGTCTGATATTCTTCAGTATGTTCAATAATTGCCAACCTCAGTTTTCACTACCTAGTCAATCAATATATTTTCTTTAGCCTTTCATTTCTCTGAATATAGATTTTCAGCATGTAGAAAGTATTATTTGGTGAAGGCTAGTGTACATAAACATCACTTGCACTTCCCTGGGAACCTGCTTGCCAAGCCTGCCAGAGAAGTAAGTAAGCTGATTGCACTTCTTCCCATCTCCTTCTTCTCCTCCAAATGAACAGTCTTATGCCCAGCTCTTTGGTAGACTGTCTGATGTGACCTCTCTTCACTCTCTGCCCTCATTCCCAGGGGACTACACAAATTCTGGTAGAACATCCTGCCTTTGTCCCTTCTGTGGACCCTCCTCAGGCCCACTCCCAGCCCACCCCAATTCCTAAATGTCAGCTCCTAAGTCCTAGGAACACATTTTACCCTGAGCACCCAGTGCTCTCATCTATCAGGATCCCAGAAGGATTCCCAACCAGGCAACACAACCATCACACCCTCCTAAGAACCAGAGAGGGCAACAGAAGCCAAGGAACAAAATATCTACTGGACAAAGATAAGACAAGATAGAAGCACCTAGAATTACAGCCTTCCCAAACCCAGATGCCTAGACACCAGCTAAAAAAAACACAGTCAATAACAGCCAGTCAGGACAATATATATGTCTCCACTAGAGCCCAGCAACCCTAGCACAGCAGGCCCTGAGTTTTGCATCATAGCTGAAACACAAGACAAAGACTTTAAAACAGTCTTTATGAATATGATGGAGGCCCTTAAAGAGGAACTGAATAAACCCCTTAAAGCAATCTACAAAAACACAGAAAAAAAAGTGGAAGAAAATGAATAAAACAGTTTAAGACCTGAAAGTGGAAATGGAATGAATAAAGAAAACCCAAACAGAGGAAAATTCAGAAATAAAAATTAAGGAACTTGAACAGGAACCTCAGATGCAAGCCTCATCAATAGAATACAAGAGATGAAATAGAGAATCTCAGACATTGAAGAAATGGATGCCTCAGTCAAAGAAAATGTTAGATGCAACATAAAAAAAAATCCTGGAACAAAACATCCAGGAAATTTGGGACACTATGAAAAGACAAAATCTAAGAACAAAATAAATAGAGGAAGGAGAAGAAATCCAGATCAAAGGCACAGAAATTTTTCAACAAAAGTATAGAAGAAAATTTCCCTAACCTACAGAAGGAGAGTCCTATCAAGGTATAAGAAGCATAGAGAACATCACAGAAACTGGACAAGAAAAGAAATTCCCCTTTGCCACATAATAATCAAAACATTAGACATACAGAACAAAAAAATATTAAAAGCTACAAGGGAAAAAGACCAAGTAACATATAAAGACAGACCTATTGCAATAACACCTGGGGCTAGAGAGGTGGGTCAGTGGTTAAGACCACATGTTGCTCTTGCAGAAGGCCAGTGTTCACTTCCAAGTACCCACATTGTGGTTCACAACCATCCATAACTCCAGTTCCAGGAGATCAGATGTCCTCTTCTGACCTCTGAAGGCATCAAACAATCATGTGTTGCATATAAATACATGCAGGCAAAACACTCACAAATAAAATGAATAAAGCTTTAAACAATACAAAAGAATCACACCTGACTTCTCCGACTCTAGAAGCCAGAAGGACCTGGACAGGTGTAACAGACTCTAAAAGACTATAGAAACCAGGCCAGACTACTACACCCAGCAAAACTTTCAAAGACAATAGATGGAGAAAAATTAGATATTCCATGATAATATCAAACTTAAGCAATATCTATCTATAAAACCAGCCTTACCGAAGATGCTAGAAGGAAAACTCTAACCTAGACAGGTTAAGTACACCAAAGAAAACACAGAAATAAATAATCTCAGATCAGCATATTAAAATAGAAAAATCAATCTTCTCTCTCTCTCTCTCTCTCTCTCTCTCTCTCTCTCTCTCTCTCTGTCATGCACACACACACACACACACACACACACACACACGCACGCACGCACGCACAGGCACACGCACACATACCACAAACACAAAATAATAGGAATCAACGAACACTGCTCATTGATATCTCTCAGCATCAGTGTTCTCAATTCCCCAATAAAAAGACACAGACTGACAGAATGGATGTGAAAACAGGAGCCATCCTGCTGCTGCATCCAAGAAACACACCTTTACATCAAGGATAGACATCACCTCAGAATAAAAGGATGGAAAAATATATTCCAAGCAAATGCACACAAGAAGAAAGCTAGTGTAGCCATTTCAATGTCTAACAAAATAGACTTCAAACCAAAATTGATCAGAAGAGACTGGGAAGGACACTACATACTCATTAAAGGGGAAATCCACCATGAGGATATTGCATCTTATCATCTTATCATTACCTTAACATCTGTGCACCAAACATAAGAATACCCAAGTTCATAAAATGAAGACCATTACAACTTAAATCACGTATTGACCCTCACACTGTGGTAGTGTGGGACTTCCATGGCCCACTCTCATGAATAAATGTTAGTAAAGACAAAAACTAAACAGAGAAATGCTGGAGCTAACTGTTGTTATAAACAAAATGGACCTAAGAGATAATTACAGAACATTTCACCAAAACACAAAACAGTATATCTTCTTTGCAGCATCTCATTTGGAACTTTCTCTAAAATTGACCACATAATTAGACACAAAGCAAGTCTTAATAGATACAAGAAAACTTAGATAATACCCTGTATCCTATCAGACCACCACGGATTAAACAGAAACAGATATTAACAGAAACATAAAGCTTACAAAGTCATGGAAACTGAACAACTCACTGCTGAATGAAAAATGGGCCGAGACAGAAATTAATAAATTAAAGACTTTCTAGAATGGAATGAAAATGAATACACAATGTACCAAATGTACGGGACACAATGAAGGCAGTTCTAAGAGGCAAAAACATAGCACTAAGTGCCTACACCAAAAAATTAGAGAGATCTCACACTAGCAGCAATAGCACACCTGAAAGCCCCAGAACAAAAAGAAAAATTCACACCCAAATGGAGTAGATGGCAAGAAATAACCGAATACATTTATTCCCATATCTTAAAAGGACAAGCTTCAGCTACATATGGAAACACACACACACACACAGACACACACACACACACACACACACACACACACACACACACAAAAAAAAAAAACCCTAGGCTAGCTAAGTAATTTTGAATAAAAAACTGAAGGATGTACCGCCGTTCCTGACCTCAAATTGTACTATGGAGCTATCGTAAAACAGCACTAAAGCATTATGATATCAGCATGAAATCAGACATGTTGAGTAACTGAATCAACTTGAAGACCCACACATAAATCCACACGTTTGGACACCTGATTTTTACAAAGAAGCCAGAAATACACACTGGAAAAAAAAGACAGCATCTTCAACAAATGGTGCTGGTCAAGTTGGAGAACTGCATGTCAAAAAACCAAATAGATCCATATTCATCACCCTGCACAAAACTCAACCCCAAATGGATCAAGGACTTCAATGTAAGGTGAGATACACTGAACCTGATAGAAGAGAAAATGGAGAATAGCCTCGAGCTTGTTGGCACAGGAAAAGACTTTCTGGACAGAGCATGGACACTAAAACAACAATTAATGAATGGACCTCCTGAAACTGAGGAGCTTCTGCACATCGAAGGACACCATTTGGATAAAGGGGCAGCCTACACAATGGAAAAAGATTTTTACCAACTACACATCCAATAGATGGCTAATATGTAAAATAGATAAAGAACTCAAAAACTAGATAGCCAGAAAACAAATAACCCACTTTAAAATGGGGTACAGATCTAAACAGAGAATTCTCAATAGCTGAGAAATACTTAAAGAAATGTTCAACATCCTTAGTTATCAGGAAAATGCAAGCCAAAACTACTTTGAGTTCCATCATACACCTGTCAGAATGGCTCATGCTGGGGAGGATGTGGAGCAAGGAGAGGACTCTTCCATCATATGTTGGGCGTACAAACGTGTACATCCACTATGGAAATCAGTGTGGCAGTTTCTTAGGAAGATATGATCTACCTAAAGATCCAGCTATATACTACTTTTGGGAATGTACCCAAAGGATGCTTTATCCTAGTACAGAGACCCTTGATCAGCCATGTTCATTGCTGCTCCGATCATAATACCCAGAAACTGGAAACAATGCAAAAGCCCCTCAACAGAAGAATCGATAAAGAAAATGTGGTATGTTTATACAATGGAGTATTACTCAGCCATTAAAAAATATTGCCCCACTACTCATCTGTCATGCAGCAGTGTGGGCAAAGGAGAGATGCCCCCCCTTGCCCCTAGCCCCTTGCCATCTGCGATAGTTGGGAGAGCTGGCCCCAGGTTCGTGAGAGTGGGGGAGCTAGCCCTGCCCCTCACCAGCTACAGCATTTGGGAGGATGAACCCTGTACCTCACCTGGCAACACAGTAGAGTTGAGCCTGTTGGCAGGGGCATGGGTGAGCCAGCCCTGAGAGTGTGAGATCAAGAGAGCTGACCGCACACCCCTCATCTGCCATATGGTGGCATGGCGAGGGAAAGATGCCCCCAACCCCTCACCACCTGCAACAGGCAGGAGAGCTGGCCTCAGGGTCATGAGAGCAGGAGAGCTGGCCCTGCCCCACATCAGCTGCAGCACTCAGGAGTGGGCCCCACCCCTTGCCTGGGCAACACAGTACAGCTGTCCCTGGGCAGGGTGAGCTGCTCCCAAGAGGGCATGAGAGCAGGAGAACTGGCCCCGCCTCTTGCTGCCTGCTGCATTGAGTAAGCTGGCTGGGGCAATGCTGGAGAGCTTGCCCTAGAGGTGAGGATGGGGGCCAGCTGGAGGGCTGACCAACCCAGCTACCAACCAGGCCCAGAACCAGGGCTATGAGTTGGCCCACCCCAACATTCACCCCATCTATGAACTGTTGGAGCACATGAAGAGACCAGTCTTGCAGATCCAAAGCTTCAGGATCTCCATAACACAGGAAAACAACAGGATATCCAAGAGCAGTCTCAGTGAGGGTTGGGTCCAGTATTGATAGTGTAGCAGAAGCCAGTGGCATCAAGCCAGACCAATGACTCATTGCAATGAACACATGCAAGTAAAGATGTATGGACTAAAGGGTACACTATGTGACTCACTAGGCCACACAACAACTTCCACAATGAGATTTCTTTTCTTTTAAATTTTGTTTTATTTTATGGGGGGGGGGGAGTTGCTAGAGCAGAGGGTGGATACGAAGGGACGGGAAATGAATGGGATCAAGATGCATGATGTGAAATCCATGAAGAATCAATAAAAAGTTTAAAACAAATGAGATCATTAAATATGCTGGCAAATGGATGGAACTAGAAAAAAAAATTCGTCCTGAGTGAGGTAACCCAGACACAGAAAGACAAATATGGTATGTATTCACTTATACATGGATATTAGCTGTTAAGTCTGCAATCCATAGAACCACTGAAGATAGGTATAGAGTAAGAGACCAGGGTGAGGGCGGGGACACAGACGGAGCTCCTTAGCAAAGGGAAATAGAATAGATAATTACGAATGCATGGGGTGGGGGAGGGACTAGAACCGGAGGATCAGTTTGAGAGGGGGAGCACAGAGGGGCATGAAGGAGGGAATGTGGGGAGAGACAGTGAAAATGAAGGGCCATATGAAAGTTAGTCTGGAAACCTAACACAGTAGAAGCTTCACACACACACACATATATATATATATATATATATATATATATATATATATATATATATGAAGGTGAGCTAAATTAAATTGCCAAATAATGGTGGAGACAGATAGCTCTTGTCACCAAATGAAGCTTTCCTGTGCTGGAAATTGGTTACATCTAATTGAGTTGTTGCCCATGGGAATCCCCAAATAACCCAGGCTATTGTCAAGAAAATAAGTTGCTCTCCACAAACTACCAGTAAGGCCCCGTTGCTGAAGACAACACCCACACATCTCATTGAGCATGGAAGTCAAGCTGGTGTCTACACAGAGCCTTTGCCGCTCTGTTCCAGTCTTTGGTACAAGAAGGCACTCTACATATCACCAAAGGAGAAACATAAACACTAACCCAGCCACAAACCTTTTGATCTACAACACTACCTGACTGCAAGACCGTGCTAGTACAATGGTGGCGTGGATTTTGTGTGAGTAAACAACCACCTTTGACTAAAAGCCATGACACTATTTAGGTGGCCAAGAACCTGAGACCAGATAGCCAGAGACTTAAGGGACAATGAAAGAAGAAACAAACAAACAAACAAAAAGCCTAGCAATAAAGTAACTCCTGATGACACTCTGCTATAGTCATAGATGCCTTCCTCAGCTATCATCAGAGAAGCTTCCTCCTGCAGCAGGTGGGAACAAACACAGAGACCCACAGCCGGACAATGTGTAGAGAGTGAGAGAGTTTGGAACACACAGTCCTAAATAGGATGTCTCCATCAAATCCCTGCTCTCAGGGCTCAGGGAGCCCTGTGGAAGAGGAGGGAGAAGGAGTCTAAGGGCAGAGGGGATGGAGGACACCAAGAAAGCAAGGTGCTCTAAATCAACATGATTGACACACACATGTGAACTCACGGACACGGAGGCAGCAAGCACAGGATCTGCACCCGATGGGGTCCTAGAGCTGAAAGGAGAAGCAGGCACATGCCCCCATCCCTAACATAGAAACAATCTCCAACGGATAGTCACTTCCAAATGAAAATTTACTTTCCTCCAAGGGAGTCTCACTAGGGAAACAAACTACTCCTAAGGGTAGACCTCCTGAAATACCATAACATACCCATTAAATGGCCACAATTCAAAACTTTGGTAAAAATGACGTTGTGGAGAGAGGTCTAAGAGATGACCCAGCAGGGTAAATGAGCTTGCTACAGAAGCCTAATGACTATTCTCCCCTCAGAACCATCAACGGAAGGGAAGAATCAACTAGCAAAAGTTCTTTACCTCCAAATGCCCAGGGCACCCACACTCACACATGTGTCACACACACACAAACATACACACACACACACACACACACACAC
>CABHPP010115728.1:0-39508 GCA_902168425.1 Peromyscus attwateri
TGGCCTGGGGACACAGATTCAGTCTTCCCTGATGGCACATTCCACTGTGGAAGCAGCTACATGAATTTGTAACAACAGACAAATCAAGTATTTGCCAAATATATTGGTGGGGACACCAGCTAGGTGGGTTACAATTAAGTAGGGGAATCCCTGTTGTGTTTCTGATACTCCTGGATGACATTCTTAGCCTTGGGGCAATTAGTGGAAACCAGTGGCCTATTTATGACTTGATACATTACAAAGGTTTCCCTGATGGAAACATATCCAGTCAGATGCACAGGTGCATAATAGTGAGGGGCTGAGGGCAGCCCAAGATAATTTGGCTCTTCATCTGCAACATCCCAACTCTCCAAAACCACAGAAGTCCTAACCAGTCAGCAGAATCAATGTGGGCGAGGCTTTCTCAGGGAACTTCAGTTCCCATTAGTAACCAGCTCCTTTCCAACCCTGAGATTTCAATGAAATTCTAGACTTTCCCTCAGTGGCAATGGGGTTAGGAGCTGTTCTTCCTGGTGGGGAATCTAGTCGTCTTCTTTGGCTAGTACTCTGGAGTTCAAGGCACAAAGACAAGTCTCGGTTCCTTCTACAGCTTGATCGCTGGAAACTTTTTCAAGTTTTTTTTTTTAACTTTTTAAAATTATACCTATTTTGATTACCATTTTGTTGGATCCTAAGAAGGAAGTTCTACAGTCTGGATTCATCCTGAAAGGCCCTGCAGACAATTGTAAAGGATGGACCAGTAGTTCCAAGGATTTCAATTAGGGCTGGATGTCAGAATTATTGGGGAATGTTTAACAGCAGCAGGGACAGGCCACATTCCCAAGACTGATGCACAGGGAGGGGTCCAAGCATCAGCATTTTTAGACTCCTTCTACCAAGTCTGTATGTACAGAGCTGAGAACCATGAACTGGGTTAATCCTGCTGATTCACAATTTGACACCTAAAAATATCACTGACACAAACATTTTAGGAGTACTAGCAAAGGCCAAGTAATATTATGCATAGACATACTGACAGACACATACAGATACATAAGACACACTCAGAGTCACACACATAGACACATAAACATACACACACACAGACAGACACAGACACACAGAAACACACATACACAGATGCACGGCCACACAGAGAAACTCAAAATCAGCCTTCCCCTCCTGATCATCTCCTTTCCTCCTGATCCTTCCTTCCCTCTGGCCCCACAGCAGCCAGTCTAAGTGTTGTTTAACTATTCAGGGCAGCAGAGGGAGCTGCACTGTGTGGGGCACTGCCTGGCATCTACTTTCATCTAGCTAGGTAACAGAAGTAATTCATCTGAAAGAATCAGGAAACACCATTTGAGGTGAGAGTTAGCTTGTAAAACTGTTTCAAAGTCCTTGCAGAGACAGAGAAAGCACCACAAGAGGCAGGGTAGACCAACCTCAGAGTCACTGGCAGTTATACCAATAATTAGACACGGCAGCAAAGAATTAACCCAGTCACCTTGGAAGTCATGCCTCCTGTCCCCAAGTCCTCCTTGATATGGTATCATTTAGATGTGCAGGAGTATTGGAGGAGAACTGATGGCTAGGATTTTTGTGTCTAGGAGATTTGGAAATATCTTCCTGGAGTGGGAAAGGGGTGTGGCTTTCCAACTTCCTGAAGGGGTTTGAGTCAAGGCATGGAGCTAAGGGTGCATTTCCAGGTTTGGGAGACATGTCAATCCGGATGAAAGAGGACCGAGAGATCATTTTACAGCTTAGGGAATGTGGATAGCAAGGGAGGCCTTGAAGATGAAGTGGATTCAGAGAGTGAGGGAGAAAGGAACTGAGGGTACGTCTTGCCTGAGATACCAGAGTAATGGTGACACCCCTGATTTGGCTGGAAACACTTAAGGGGCAGCTAGGATTGGTCTGGGGTCTCAGGGGAAGGAAGGACTACTGAAAGGAAGTTGACCAGGAGATAGGTGGGTCTAGGATGGAGCTGCCAGCCCACAGTCCAGGTGAATGGACTGTACCTCGTAATTTAAAGAACATCTGCAGGGTGTCTGGACTCTATGACCATGCAAGTGTGTGAGGAGGACAGGCAAAAATAGGCCTAAATCAAAAGCCAGTGGGAAGGATCATCATCCCACCTTCCCCAGGGACTGAGGAAACTTGGGGCACACGTGGGGGTGGACAATGAAGCCTCAGAGGATGAGGGCCCAGCATCTAAGGTAATCGATCTATGAAGGACTTTGAACATTTAACAATTAAAGCCATTTCAACAATTCTGACTCTACAGCCAAACAATGACCTACATTGGCCACACATGTCAGCAAAGACTTGGTGACTCTGTTCTCTAAGGGAGACAGCTTCAAATTGGAGTCTACCTGCAAAGCAACCTGTGTCCTCAGTCACCAGGGCCAACATGAACATCACTGTTCCAAAGGCTCCCTTCTGTTACCCTGGAATGATGACAGTGGTCGATTCTGGTGTGTGGTGTTACCCTCAGAACAGGTCAAGGGTATCTGCTGTACTTCCATGAGTGTAAGAACACTAAAGTATCAACTCTCAACCCCCCTCCCTTACCTCTGAAGTATGCACTGTCTCTTCTCTCTGCTTGATAAACACTAATTTTGCTTCTCTGGAGTTCTAGGGTTCTTTTCTGAGGCAGACAAGGATCTGGCTTCACTGGAGTAGAGGTCTCTAAGGGAAGAACTTCCTAGGCTCTGGCAGCAGCGCTGGGCTGTGACCTCACTGCTGCTCACAGCTCTGAAAACAAAGACAAGAACCACTTCTGAAAAGGGCTGGTCTTTCTAGAACGCCCAGGTTACCAATACAGATGCCACTACTCTGGCTGATGCTGGAGGTCTTAAGAGCTTTATGAAGATCCCGGAACTGGGAGTCCTGGGTTCGTAGCCTGTCTCCAGTCTTCATCAGCTGTGGGAATTAGGCAGAAGGCCTCCCAGTCTGTGTCTCAGTTCTCCCAATTGTAACTTGAAGGTAACTAGAGTATCTGTCTTACAGTTAGTAGGAGAAAATGTGTTAATATTGGTCAAGGACTTAGAATGATGGCATGGTGTGGGTGTTTCATAAACAATACATATTTTTGGCATATAAAATTAAGCAAAACTCATACAATACCTTTGAAAAACACTTAATAAAATACTCTAAAAATATGTTTATTGTAATTAATGAATATAAAAATCTGACAGATGTTTTCAAACATTCTCCAAAGGAAGTAAAACCCTCCCCTGCCCCACTTCCCATGAAATACAGAATAACAACTTGGACAGAGAAGCAGACAAATTTGCACACAATATTTTCACTCAACAATTGGTCCTCAAAGGCTCCAATACATTTCTAAGTAAAAGTCCATTAAATTAAGAAGCCACAAGTTGACATTTTTATAGTTTAACTTGCTTCCTATCAGCATTATGATGTTCATTCAAAATACTGAGAGACGAGGGGGTTGACACAGGATTCTGTGACAGGTACTGAGAGCATATGGCTCTACAAAACTACAAACATTCATGAGGATACAGACTGTAGAATTAAACATTAACGTAGAAAGGAATCCGAGAAAATCTATGTATAGTTTAGCCTTTGGCATCTGGTATAACATGTTTCTTCTTCATAGAGACACCACTCTGTTCAATTTATTAACCAGCATAAATTTCTCTGAACACATTTCTCACCTGACACAGATTGTCCACAGCCAATGGCACATGAGGTAGTTGGGCTGTTGAATGACGTTCTAGTGAAATCCTCATGACACATGGGAATCATACATTACTCATGCCATGCAGCTGGCTCACCTGCTGGCTAGACCTCCCTTCTCTTCACCGACTCCACCTACACCCGTGGACACACACACGGGGTGCTGTGTGGGTGAGGTCATCCATGCCAGGAATGATGGGACCACCCCACCCAGGGGTGTGCATAACATAAGGTGAGGAGGGTACTGACCACAGTTTAAATACACGAGACATTTCAAACAAGTAGGATATTATGCCCCCCACAGCTTGGCTAGAAACACTTTTCACTCTGAAAAAGTAACTCAAGGATTTACAATTTATAAGAAAGAATTTCAGAAGAAAACCTTGCACTACAGAGTAGTGGCCTTTTTTCCTTTCCATTAAAGGCTATATATAGACAATGGAGAAGAGAGATCAATGCATGCATCATCTGTCCCAGAGGCATCACCAGTGACTGGCTGATCATGTCCTAGATTTCTTGAATGCAGCTGTGCAGCAAATCATGTAAATGGTCTGCAGGACAGGGTTGGACTGGGAGCATTCACAGGGGAGGGCCAGTGAGCAGGGAAAGGACCCTCAACTAATATTACACATCTATAACCTTGTTAAGGAAAAAGTCTTCAAGTGCCATCAGACAGCTATCGGATATTTATGTTGTTATTGTGAAACCCCTGAGTAAGCAATTGCAGGTTACAAAGGATCGCATGGAAGTAGAACACATTTCTCAATACAGCACTTCATGTATACTTCTGGGGTCTGCTGCATACAAGCATGTAGACTGTGCAATGTCACAAAGCATCTCAGGTCTGGATCTCTATGGCCAAACACGTTAGATTGTTGAACTGAGGGATAGCTCAACACTGACTGTAGTTAGAAATTCTGCATCTAGAAACCTTCTATTTTAAAAATGTTTAGTAGTGAAATGAAACATGAGGGTGGAGATTTGAACTGTTGTAAACCCATGACTACATCAGAAGCAGTGGTTTGAATCGATGATTCAAAACACAACACAATGGGACCCCATGCCTGTAGGACATAGGGGTCTAACAGGAAAAAGACAAAAAAAAATTGTTCTCCAGAAAGTCTCCAAAATGCCTTATATATTGCTCAAAACCCTCTCACTTCTCTGTTGCTTTATCTGAAATCTCTCCATACACATGACGTTTAAAATTGTACTAGTTTTCTTTAGAAAAAAAATTCTTCAGCTCTTCTCACATTAACAAAGTGCACTGAATTTACCAATCTCACCACACACTTCTCTTACCTAAAAACACTACTCTGCAGGTAGAAAGTTGAACACATTAACTGTACATGGAACAGTCAAAGAGGTGCCACTTTCCCTGTGGCATTAAGCTCTCCCATTGTGACCTTCCCCTACCTTACAGCTACAAATGTGAACATGGCTTCTGCCCTAAGCTCTGGCAGTTTGAGTAGGTAGGTAACAGATCCTGAGCCAGGTGGGCTGCTGCTGCTGCTGCTGAAGAAGAGGAAACAAGGGCTAGGAGCGGGAATCCCTGTGGCCAGCTTAAGGAGGGCGGGGAGGGAGGGGTAGCTCACTGCTAGCAATGCTCAATAACAGAAGAAAAAAGTCCCAAGGCTGAAAGAGGGGGTACAGATGATGTTCCCCACTATGGGAAGTGACACTGGGGGATACTTTCATGCTCAGAATGACTGGGACACAGTAACAAGCCACTACATCCCCAGAGCACCCTTCTAGACTGTGTCAAGAGCTGTCATGGAAATCACCTCTGCCTCAGTTATAAGCTGGTTTCCACCCTCAAAGGTGCCACACCTCCAATTCAGTATCTTTCAGTAGGTTTTAGTTATAATCAGATATTTTCAAAAGACAAAAGGCTTGTCACAACTGAAAAGCCTTTGTTCGGTTCAACACACGCACACTGATGCCAGCCAGTGTGGAGCTGAGCTTCATGGGGTGGGGGTGAAGAGCAGACTGATGGAATGGTGGTGGGGCAGTGCTCTGTATGGGTCAGCCAATGCTCCTTATTCAATGCTGCTAGTGTCTAGGGAGACACATTTCCCTATTCTTCAGATTCTCCCTTAAAGTTATGCTAGGAAAATAATCCCAAACTGTTGTTAGCAATGAAGACCAGGTGAGCATTGTCAACAAACATACCAGTTCTTCACCCGTTGGGGTGAGAGCGGCTTGGGGATGCCAGAGCTCTTCGAAGGGCTCCCGGGAGCACTTTCAGGATCTTTCCTTTATTACCCCTTTCTTAGAAAGTAACTGAAAATCAGAAAAAAAGAAACAACACCCAAAATAAAACAAAAGCAAACAAAAACCCCAGCTTTAACTAAAGGGAGAAGCAACCAACAACTACCAATCTAGGTGGAATGAACCTCAAACTCAGTCTGCCCTGCAAGGCAGCTTTCCTTGTGTGCACTTAGAGCCTCAGTGCAGACCGAGGTGTTCTCAGAGTGCCCTGCCCCTGGGCTCTAGAGACCACAGAGGCACCCACAGCTGCTTAGGGCAGCCATGCTTAGCATCAATTTCCTGGTAGCACAGCCCACTGATGTCACACCACTCTCGGAGACAAGCAGACTAGCTACCTTTTCTTTTTCTGGTTTTAAGAGGCTATGTCAAGGGCAGGAGGTCTAAATTATGCCCTAGCCCCTCCCTCAGATTTCCACTAGCCAAGGAAGAGGATCCATATGAAGTTCTTGTAGGAGCAAAGGGCACATTGTCAGTAATTTCAGCCCCTTCCTCCTGTTTATTTACTTTCTAGAACTTCTCATGTAGGCAAAATGCTTGCTTCACTTGAATTTTTTTCTTAAAAATTTTAAGAGGCAAGGTCTTGCTAGTTGCCCAGGTTTTAATCCACACCCTGGGCCCAAGTGATACTTCTGCCTCATACTCCTCAACAGCTGGGATTACGTGCACCACTGTGGCCAGCTCTACTGCTTCATTCATTTGAATAAATGCCCACTTGCTTGAAGACAGACAAAAAGACAAAACCAGTACCTTCCCTGCACGAATTCTCTGCAGAGCCCTAGTGTATGCAGCAGCAATCGTAGCGTGCACAGTCACTCCCTTCACTTGTGCCTGGCAAGGGCTCCCTTTCTCTGGGGGACTGCGTATGCTTGAATGACTTTTCTTGTTACTAGGAGGAAGTAGCCTCTCCTGGGGAAGGCACACATGGCTTCTCCCCTATGCACCCTCCTGGTCCATTACTGGGAGACAAGGGCACCTTGTCCCTCTTTATAGAGATGCCACACACAATGCTACACAAGCTGCTGGTCTACTCACTCTCTACTTAATTATTTTACTTGAATGATGGCCCTCTTTCTCCTGGGGTAGGGGGATGTATCATTTGGTTCTTGCAGAAGAATGGGAATTCTGAAAACTAGAATTCAATTGGGTAGCTCTTCAACCTTGTGTACTTGAGCATCGCCTGGGAAGGTTATCAACCAGAAAATTCCTATTTCACCTCCAGAGTGGGTTCTTCAGGTAAGTTCTAGAACTTTGTTCTTTCAAACAGCACATCATATGACTTCAATACAGGGGTGATCTAGATCACATTTTAAAGCCAACTGGCTCTTTTGCTGAAGAGAGTTCATAAAGCTAGGCAAAAAAATAATAAAAATAAAATCAAATCAAGAGAAACAAGATACTCCATGAATGTGAGTAGACCTTCCTATTATAAGCTTTACTACTGAAGTAGGATAGCAATCCTCTATAGTGTCACTGTTTTGTTATGATGTCCAATTCAGATAACATACAGGAAATGTATTGGCCAAGAGTAGCACTTGTTACCCAAACAACTTACCCTACCCTTCTATTCTGTTCTCAAGCATGGGGTGAGGTCATCTCCTCGAGCCACTGTCCCCCCTGACAACAGGCACGGCAGTCCTTGTTAGCGTTTTCCCACAACTGTCAAAATGTCTTCACTACACTGCCCTTCTCATCAGCAGAGGCACAGAGAAGGGACCCACTCAGGACAGTCTAGAAATAACAAACCATTACACAGCAAGTCCTTTGACAAAGGAGCTTACACTCCCTCCAACGTTCAGTCAATTTCTAAGCTATTTTAAACACTGGCTTTGTATTACAGTCCTGCATACTGCTTGGATTTGGGTGGTCCATTAAAACTAGTAACTGAAACAGAACAATATAAAATGTGATCCCAATAAATTCATTTGTCAATTTTGCTCTTATTACTTGCTATTCAAGTCTGTGACAGCTATGATTTGGTTTCCAGTAGGCCTGTTGAACTGAAATATTTAGCACCTTGATTTTTAAAAACACCAAACACGTATGCATTAAAACAATTCTATAAAAGCACTAGGTTTTGCTTCCTCCTGTCTATCTCCCCAGGAAAGGAGTTGGAGAGCATCAAAGCTGTTGCTGAAAATTAACTAGGGCAACACAACACTTTAGCAAACTTTATTCCCTGAAGTTAGGAGGTGCTGTCCTGTAGCTGTCACACCACCTCATCAGACTCCAGCCCGTGGATCTCATATAAAGTGTCCAGTATGGCCAGCTGCTTTTCCATAGCAGGGAGGTAAAGGCTCAGGTCCCTCTGCATCCCAGTACTGAAAGCTTCTTTCTGGTGGTCACCTTCTTTTATGGTTAGCGCAGCCACAAAATCTTCATAGGATGGTGCTGCCCTCAGTGCTAACTGCAAAAGAATTACCTGTGAGGATCTGCAATACAACTGTCACTTGCATATTCACTCACACTCTCTCTCTCTCTCTCTCTCTCTCTCTCTCACACACACACACACACACACACACACACACACACACACGGGGTAAGCATGGAAAGGAGGGAGGGAGGAGAGGAGGGCTGAGGAAAGCAAGGGTAAACAAATATGAATGCCCTTCTAATTCATAATTCACAGATAGCCTCAAAATCTAAGCCAAAATAAACTATTTCTTAAACTGCTTTTGTTGGATATTTTGTTGTATCGATGCTAAAAGTAATGAATATAAAAACTGATACCAGGAGTGGGGTTGTTACTTGATGAAACTGACCTCCGTTTCTTAGACCCTTGGAACTGGTTTGAGGAAACAATGCAGAAGAGTTTGGAACTTCAGACTAGAAAAGTCTTAGGATGTTGTAAGCAGAGCTTAGTGGACTATTCTGGTGGGTATTTGGAAGATGAGAATGCCAACAGGAATGTGGGCAGTGGAGGTCCAGGCAATGCAGTTTCAGAGGGAAATAAGAACTCTACTGGGAACTGGACTAGAGGCCATTCACATTATACTCTGGCAAATCATCTGGCTGCATTCTACCTGTGCTCAGATTCTGAGTGAGGCTCAACTCAAAGGCAATGGGATAATCTCATAGGCAGAGGAAATATCAGACAGGATTGTTTGATGGTTTGAAAGAAAATGGCTCCCAAAGGGAGTGGCACTATTAGGAGGTATGGCTTTGTTGGAATAGGTGTGGCCTTGTTGAAGGAAGTGTGTCACTGTGGGGACAGGCTTTGAGGTCTCCTTTGCTCAAGCTTCACTCAGTGTGACACTTAGTTCACTTCTTGTTGCCTTTGGATCAAGATGCAGAATTCTCCAGCACCATGTCTGCCTGTATACCGCCATGCTTCCTGTCATGATGATAATGGACTAAACCTCTGAAACTGTAAGCTGCCACCTCAGTTAAATGTTTTCCTCTATAAGAGTGCTCATGGTGTCTCTGCACAGCATTAGAAACCTTAACTAAGACAGAAGTTGGTACCAGGGTCTAGGTATTGCTGAGATAGGTTTGACCATGCTTTGGTTTGGAGGAATTTGGACTTTGGTACTTTGGGTTAGGAAAGCAGTGGAATGCTTTAAGCACTGCTTAATGGGCCACAGCAGTAGAAGCATGGAAGCCGGTGGTGCTAAGAGTTATTTGAACCGGGTGTGGTGGTGGTGGGGGGAAGCTTGCTCAAGAGGTTTCAGAGAAGAATTTTAGATTTTAGTATGTTGCCTAGAGATCATTATTGTGATATTTTGGTGAGGAAAATGGCTACCTTCTGCCCTTGTCTGAAAAGTCTCCCTGGGGCTAAAGTGAAGCGATTTGGATTAATTCTATCAGCAGAGGAACTCTCAAAGCAGCCTAGTATTGACTCTGTTGTGTGGTTATTACTGGTCATTCTTATACAGATTTATAATGAGGAGCAAGAAAATATAAAATTTGAGGAGGAAAGGAGCACTAGGAAGTGGAATAGAGCTAAATTCTGTGGTCAAGGAGATAAACAGATTAAGAAATGGAATAAAGGGAGTGGTAACCTCAGGGTAAGATCCTACCCAGCTAAGTTTCCAATTTGTGAAAAAGAATTAAAGAAAAGCTTAGAAGCCGGTGGTGGTGGTGCACACCTGTAATGCCAATCTTGGGAGGCAGAGGCAGGTAGATCTCTGTGAGTTTGAGGCTAGCCTGGTCTACAGAGCTAGTTCCAGGACAGACAGAGTTGCAGAGAAACCCTGTCTTTAAAAAACAAACAAGCAAACAAAAAGAAAAAAGAGAAAAGCTTAGAGCCAGGTGTGATGTAGAATGCTTTTAATCCCAGTACTCCAGAGGCACCAGCCAGTGGATCTCTGTAAGCTTGAGGCCAGCCTAATCTACAGAGCAAGTTCCAGAACAGCCAAACTTAGGCAGTGAAAGTAATCATTGAAAACAGAAAGCTGGTGAAGATGTAACTGAAAGACCTCTGAGTTCAAGGCCAGCCTGGTCTACAGATTCAATTGCAGGACGGCCAAGCTTAGGCAGTGAAGGAAACCATAGAACACAGAAAGCTGAAGTGAAGATGTAGTTGAACAAGTAGACCACGTTCCAACCACAGCAAGCAGCAGAACTTGGCAGCATCAGCTAGCTACGTGGTTCTGGAGTTAAGGATAGAAGAAAGGGGCTATGGAATTTACCTGCAAGACTAAAGAAAGCTGCTGAGGCTAGGCATGTGTCAGGAGTGTCCCTGAATGGAGGCTGAGAGAGGTCATTGCATGAAGCTGTGAAGCTGAAGCCTGGACAGCCTTGGACACCACAAGATACTGAAGATGCCAGAGTCGTGGGAACCTGCTGAGGAAAGCTGCTAACAGGGAGGGAGCCGGCCCAAGAGAAAACAGTTTTGTTGTAGTCAACGAAGCTGAAAGGAGTTGGAGATCTGAAGCGCGTTTTGACATCAGACATGGAGATGCAGAGTTTGGAGTTTGCCCAGCCTTGCTTTGGTACAGTATTTCCTCACTATGCTCCCTTCTCTACGTTTTGAAATGGTAATGTATATTCTGTGCCATTTTATGTTAGATGTAATCTGCTTTTTGATTTTGATTAGGAGATAGCATGAATCTCAGAAGAGACTCTGAACTTTAAACTTTTAAATAAGTTTGAGACTGTTATATAAAACTATGGGGACTTTTGAAGTTGGACTGAATGCATTTCTGCATTATGATATGGCTATAGGCCTTTTGGGGCCAGGGAGTGAAATGTGCTGGTTTGAAAGAAAATGGCCCTCAAAGGGAGTGGCACTATTAGGAGGTGTGGCTTTGCTGGAATAGGTGTGGTCTTGTTGGAGGGAGTGTGTTATACTCTGGGGGCAGGGATGGGCTTTGAGGTCTCCTTTGCTCAAGCTTCACTCAGTGTGACACTCAGTTCACTTCCTGTTGCCTTTGGATCAAGAATTCTCCAGCATCACGTCTGTCTGCATGCTGCCATGTTCCCTGCATGACGATAATGGACTAAAACTCTGAAAATGTAAGCTGCCACCTCATTTAAATGTTTTCCTTTATAAGAGTTGCCATGGCCATGGTGTCTCTTCACAGCAAAAGAAACCATAACTAAGACAGATAGCATCCA
This sequence comes from Peromyscus attwateri, assembly GCA_902168425.1. Lineage (NCBI taxonomy): Eukaryota > Metazoa > Chordata > Mammalia > Rodentia > Cricetidae > Peromyscus > Peromyscus attwateri. The sequence goes on from CABHPP010115728.1 coordinate 11,512, forward strand.
GGCTGTGGCATGCTCTGGCCCATCTTGTATAAATACAAATTCATTTGAAAAGAGACGCTGAATTGAGAATACCACCAAAGAGGTTCCCTGGTAAACAACTACCACCCTAGGGAAGTGTTTACTCATGGTCAGCCTGTAAGGCACATGGAGGCCCATACAACTGGGTACTGGGAGGTCAGGCCACATCTTGCTGCTGACAGCAAAACTTCAAAATACTGTCCTTGTGTTACAGGCTTTACAGCCGTGACAGACTCAAGAGTGAGGGAATCATGTAGGCTTGACTGAGATTCCAGATGGCCTCTGAGGCCAAGCTATATGAGGCAAGATTGGATTCCTTTCTAGAAGGCTCTGAGAGATCACTGCATAATGTTGCAAATGTGGTGCCCAGTTGCAATGGAGAACTCAGGATCTTGGAGATGCCAGGACCATGAGATAGATATCCACTAAGGAAAGCTGGAGACATGGATTAGAGGTGGCTCGAGGAAAGGCTCCATGTGCTGCAGGTAGCAGAGCTGCAGGAGCAGGGCGGCCAAGCACTTTGGAGTGCAATGAGTCCATCATGATCCCTAGATGCTCCATTTGGAGCTGCAGAATTAGGTGTTTTCCCCGCTGGGTTTTGGTCTTACTTTGGTCTGACTTTCCCATGTTATGCCCCAACTCCTGTCTTCTGCAATTGAATGTTTACTCTGTGCCCTACTTTGTATGTTGGAAGAATGTAGTTTGATTTTTTTTTTTTATTTTACAGAGGCTCAAAGTTAAAGAGATTGCCTGGGTCTCATAAGAGACTTTTGAGCAACTTTGGAATTGTTAAAGACAACAAAATGAGAACTTTTGAAGTTGGACTGAATGCATTCTATGATGAGATGGCCATAAGCCTATAGTAAAAAGGGTAGACTTATGATGACAATAATGTTAACCTGACAGCATGCAGAAACACTAAGAGGACAATCTTGTGAGCCCATCTGTGAGTGAGTTTCAAGGTGGGTCAGTTAAGGTTGGAGAGACCCGCTCTCAATGTGAGAGGCACTACTCCATTGCCTGGGGCCTGCCTAGATGAAAAGAGCAGGCAGTAGACTTCCCCTCTCTGCTTCCTGATTCTGGAAGCAGTGTGACCAGCTGCTCAAGCTCCTGCTGCTGTGGCCTCTGGGCCACGATCGTACCCTCAAGCTGTGAGCCTGAACAAGCTTTCCTTCCTTACTGCTTTTGTTGGGCGTGCTGTTGCAGGAACAGTAACTAATACCGAGGTAATGTTTGCTTCTAGACTGATATTTTAATCATCATTTGTAAGAACCATGCAGTCTCTATCTCTATCTTGGATAAACACGGTCAGACTCAGAATACTGGGGGCAGGACTGAAACCTAGGCTCCTTCTGTGCTTCTCAACCACAGCCTGTCTCTTCTCAGTGGACAACTTCCCGGGTTCTCTCTCCACCTCTTGATACAGTCTGGCTAGCCTGGCTATTCCCAGCTTGCCAAATCCCCTTTCTGAATTTCCCTAGGCTTGGCCCTCCTGAGACAGCAGAGGATCTACAATGGTTCCCCTTATATTTTGAAAGCCTTTGAGAATCCCTTCCTCCCCACTTGTGAAGCAAGAGTGGCTAGTATCACTCAACCTCAGATTTTTCACATATTCATGTGAAGAATTTAAGCAAAGTGTTTAACTTCCTAGAACCTCACTTTCCTCAACCACAGAAGGTAGCTGAACTTTTTTTCTTATTTTAAAGATTAAGATTATATAAAAGTGTTTCATCCAAAGCCTGGCACATAATTAACATTCAGAAGATACTGTAAGTATAAAGGAGAGACACGGAAAAAGGAAAACAAGGTAGTTATTCAACACAATGTAGAAAATCTCCCGGAATTGAAGGGCAGGCCCTGCAATTCAAATGATGGAAAACAGAGAAAAGCTTATTGTGAAATTTGAGAGTGGAAAGAGAAACTATATATAATATATAATAGGACTATAGAGCTATTGACGGCAGGTACAGTTGATAGAGAGTGGGATGGGGAGTACACTGAATTATCTAGTAGTGAGAGCAGAGGCTGGAGATGACAGTTGGGGCCTTCAGAATTCCCAAGTAAACAACTGCTAGTCTAGAAGTTTTCACCCAGCCAGACCAGCACTCAAGGAAAAAAGAGGCAGGGCCAATGCTAAGCTCAATTCTCCAATCTGGCTGAGGAGGAAAACAAGAAGGTCAAGTGACAGCTGGGTATCAGCAAGCTGGTGGCAGAAGCTTGGCTGGTAATTGTTCAGACTTGACATGTTTGAGGATTAAAGTTCACTATTTGGTTGGTAAATCAGTTAGATTCCAGGAATGGAAAGATGTTTTCTCTGAACCACTGAGATTGGCTAGTTGGCATAGTAGAAAATGCAATCAGCCTTCCCAAGTATGGATGATTTGAGGAGTAATCGTGAGGCTTCAAGGCCAGGGAAGCTCCAGACTTGACGCATCTACAGACAGTGCTGTGGCAAAAGCCTGAAATCCTGCATTGCTTAAATGCTAGCACCATCAAACACTGGACCCTGCCTAAGGCTGTCAACAGCTACAGACGGGCTCTCTCCCTGTGTGCCAGGTCTCTGTCTACAGCAGGGAAAACAAGAGCTATCTCTGTGTTAGGAGAGTAGTAACTTTATGTCTCTCAAACACTGAAAACAATGTTTAGTGCATGGTGAGTACTCTAAACTATAAGCTGTAGATGCAATGCTTGGTATTTGACAGGTAACTCTTTCAGCAATCTACTTTAGGGAAGTAAGAATTTTAGTATAATGTGTTCTGCTCATATGAACAAACTCACAAATTATGGGACCTATTATGCAGCCACTAAAAATAGAAATTTTTTCTCAGACCCTCGTGGTATTAAAATGGTTATAACGGGGGCTGGTGTAATAGTGTCTATTTAGCCTGTGAGACTGAGGGCTTGATCCTTAGCACCACAAACAACAACAAAAGTCACCACAGAATCTATTAAGTATGGATAAAGACTACAGAATTATACTATAGCTAAATGTAAACAATAAGAATTTATATAATTAATTACATACATTCCATAAACATGTGGGTATATGTCTAAGTAGAACTATATATTTAAAGAAATATATAAACTAGATAAGGATTTAAAAGATTAAATCAAAATGTATTTTTAAAAAGCTAAGAAGGTTAAACAAAGTGCCAGGAAGAAGAAATGGCAGGAACCAGGTGACTACACACAGAAGTGTCTAGTATCTTCACTGTGATAACAACTGTTTAAGGAGGGATTACTAGCCTTGCCTAGTGACATGTACCCACAGAGTTAACATTTGAAGATAAAAACAACAACAAAAACGAACTAAGAGCTGAGAATGAACAGGGCTGACAGAATGGGCAGCAAAGGGAGCTGTTGGCTGGAACTCAGAGCTAGACGTATCTCTCCTTGGTGGGATCTGAAATCACAGCCTACATCCAGCTCTCTTTGCATGGCTGCCCAGTTTCTTATTTCATGCCCCCCACCCCCAAGATGGCCACTTTAGAGGCACAACTCTAAAGTCACTGAAACGCTCTCATCCATAAGTCTTCACTAGTCTTTGTGAGTATTGCTATTTTCTGTTGCTGACATTTCCACATCGAAAGGCCTATAAACATAAATGAGCTAGCAATTTTTGTCTCCAAAACTAAAGCAAGCATGTAAACAAAACACACCTTCCTGATCACGCAAACTTTAGAGGACAGGAATGACTTACCGCAAAAACCCCTCGAACTACCCAGCCATGGTGTTGCCGTAATGTTTTGCCGTATGCGTTATCTTGAAAAGAAAGAGATTTTGTGAAGTATGAATGGTAAGATGCTGGTGTGATTTGCATAATGCACTATTTAATGTATGCGTACTACAAATCTAATTCCAAGGTTTTACACACCCAGTGTTACAATTGAAAGGAGTGCAGACAGACTTCCCCCTTCCCTTCTACCTCTCCCACTTTTCTTTCATTCAAGAAAAATAGGCATTTTCACCTATATTGGGTCACTGTATCTGAACTTCGGTTTATTATCATAGTGGGAAAGTTTCATATATAAAGCAATAAGTAGGGAGAAAAGGATACAGAAAATTATAACTAAATACAATTGGAATGATGCAATTAACTTAAAACACAGTTCTTTGAAATGTAGCCTCAGCCTGAGCCAGGCTTATATACCTTCTCTAATCACCATCTCTCCCTTAGTGAAATAATCTCTAAGCTCTTGCCAATTTTAATGTTTGTTCCTGAGATAGCAAACACTTGTCTTAATACCCTGTAGCCCTGGGTATACAGTATAAAAGCCCAGAACCTCTAAAATATTATGGAAAAGCCATGAGTAGTGTATACATCTATAGTTCCAGCCACTCGGTAGGCTAAGGCAGAAGAGTTATTTGAGCCAAAAAATTTGAGTTCAGTCTAAGCAACAGAGGGAGACTGTATCTCAAAACAAAACAGAACATCCCACAAAACAAAACAAAGCAAAACAAAATGTCTAGACAAGATTGGCCTGAATGTAGTTATAAAGTAAGTATGGAGAACTGTTAATAAAGTTATTCACATGCTATATGCTAAAGTTAACTGCCTATTATTTTGGTCCCAAGATATTTTAAAGTGAGATTTTAAAACTGGTATATAATAATTTTAATTTAAAAAGTCCCAAGAGCAAAGGATGGCATTTTATGCAAGGGACACATTTTTTGAAATATTGGGTAACTCAATATATAGAAATTTCAAAACTGATTTTCCATCATTTCCACAGAATAGATATATTCTCAGAAGACAATCTGAAGCCCACCATGTACTTTTCTTCATATGTTTCATCTATGTCTACACATTGTCTCCAGGAGCTTATGGCATTCTTGGGTTATTTGCACAGTGCATCACAGGAGCAGCTTAACCTTTATCTCCATGTTTTGCCTGAGCACATCTGAGTTTTCTATTCCAAACCTATTTACTTTCCTGTGCTAATCCGGTGCTGGTGCAGGCACTGGACCACTTAGTGAAGGCTTAGGTGATACTGTGATAGGCTGAACAATCATGCTCTGCTCGGGCCAGGGCAGATGCACAGAAAACAGGTACCAGAACTACACATATGAGCTGCTATGTGGGAAAGCAATGCAGAGCACAGGACACAGCATTCTCTTCTAAGTCCAGCACTGCCATGTGGCTGCAACTTAGGTCTATAGCCTACTACAGCTTTGAAATTATGTAATTTTAGCCAACTTCTATTCCAATTTTTTGGATAAGGCTTTATTAAAAACTTCAGTGTGTATTACCATTTCCACTTTGCATAATTTGAATTTGTACAAAATGTATTTCTATAAAAGAATACTTCAATATATGTTATAACATACTTTATATATAAGATTTTAAATACAACAGATTCCCTTGGCTAGCTAGAGTTTGGAACAGGATGAGATGTCAGCATTAGTGTGGTAGCTCATGCAGAAGGGAAAGAAATTAAATGCAAATATGGAGAAATTCTTAGACACAGTTGAAAGGAAAGCCCAAGATTACATGTAATTTTTCCCCTTAGGCATACAGTCTGAGCAGGCCAGGACCTGGTTCAAGACACATATCCTCCGTGTAAGGCCAACACTTGGCTGACTCTGGGATGGCATGCGGGAGGTTTAGATGGTACCCAGGGCTTTGGTGATGACGTCTTGAGAAGAGCAATGCTGGCTCACACAGTACAGAGTGCAGCCCAGGCAGGCAGTGCCAGACACAGCCCTGAGGAAAACCAGAAGGAGAGCCACCTTCTAATCCTTTCAGCTGTCTGAGGAGCCACCTGGACCAGGAGTTACTGGGGGAAGGTAGTGGGTCTCCTGGCTTTCCTGTGACCCTAATCCAGCCAGTGTATTAAATGTCATTATGAAAATCTGCTGTAGCTGGGTAGTGGTGATGCATGCCTTTAATCCTAGCACTTGGGAGGCAGACAGATCTGTGATTTGAAGGCCATCCTGGTCTTCAAAGCAAGTTCCAAGACAGCCAGGACTGTTACACAGAGAAACCCCGTCTTGAAAAACCAAAATCTCTATCTATAGTGAAAGCTGTTTCATCTAACAAGACTTCAGTGTTGATCTACTATATTCCACACACTGTGCAAAGCAGTGGATCTTCAGATGAGTTACACTCAGTCAACCCTCTGCTCTTAGAACTTGATGGATCCAGAAGGAGCTGGCCTTTTAACACACCATTATCATATCATATAATACACTTATATGACGGATGGTATTATAGTGCCAAAGGAACAGAGACTAACGCAGCCTCGGTGCAGCAGCCAGGATGTTCAGGCATCTTGAAGGCTGGATAGGGTATACAGAAGGAGGGTGATGGCCACAGATGAGAAAGACTCATGGAACTGGGCCAACCTGTGCAACCAGGAGCAGTTCACTGGGACAGGAAAGAAGTTGGGATCAAACAGCAAAGATCTTTAAAGTATGGATTCTGAGTTACCTAGGGCTCAGTGGCAGTTCTGAAAACGTTAACACATGTCCTCCCTGGTTTTATAGTATCTGATGGAGAAGAAACAGAACACTGCAACATGCTGTGCACCCTGACACACGCGAACTCACACACAAATAGACAGTTTTTAATGTGGGATTAAAGATACTGGTAGATTTAACTAACATACAACATTCCAGAGAAAAACTCTCCTTTGTAGCTACAGTTTTCCTGGTCCTGCCTGGCCCATGGTCAGGACAAATCTCTCTTACCCACCAGTCCTGCAGCCGCTCAGACCCAACCTTGCTTACAAACTATATGGCCGTGGCAGGCTTCTTGCTATCTAGTTCTTCTATCTTAAATTAACCCATTTCTATTAGTCTGTAAGTTGCCATGTGGCTCGTGGCTTACCAGTACCTTACATCTCACTTTTCATGGTGGTGGCTGGCAGCGTCTCTCTGCCTCAGCCTTCCACTTCCCACAATTCTCTTCTCTGCTTGTCCTGCCTACACTTTCTGCCTGGCTATTGGCCAATCAGCATTTTATTTATACAGAGCGATATCCATAGCACTCCTTTTCATAGAAAATGTCCCTACAGAGTATTATTTTGTACAAGCAACAAACCCATCCTCCTCTCAATTACATCTGTGACAGGGAACTAACAGGACGATACTCACTTCCTTACAGTATACAGCAAACAGTGCTGTTCTGGTCCCAAGCCTCAGCTACAAAGCACCTGGCTGGGCAAACTGCTCTGGAGTCCGTGTTCTATCAACCTCTGAGTGCTCACATTTCCTGCACTGTCCCATTTAAGCCCCCATATCAAACAGTCTAGAAAGCCTTCCCCACGCCCTCCCTCTAAAGGGCAGGAAGTAGAGAAGACAAGATTACTGTGAGTCTAAAAGCATGAGCAACTGGCCTAAGGACAATGGAGCAGGTGCACCACATGCTACCTGTGTCTCCCCACCTGGCCCAGTCAGAGGAAGTGGTTGTTCCTCCTGTCTACACCTTGATCTTGACAGTGAGCGTTCCTCCTGCAAGATGGGAGCCACACGCTATGAGGGAGAAGAGAGAAGGTACACTTTTGGCTGGGTCCTGACAAGAGCTGAGGAAGATCACTGATGAGATTTAATGTCAACAAGTAAACTAAAAATGCATAAAAAAGTCCGAAGTTCTCAGCTGATTTCTAGGGCTGCAAGTATCTGTGTCATGTGAGGTTGAATTGAAATAAGATGAAGTTTAACCTGATCTAGTTTGGTTACACAGAGAAAGTTAAATAATGAGAAGCATTAATCTTCACTGCAATTCTCTCTCACTATCATAAAGTGTGCTCTGTAATCTGGTAGTATTTAGTATTTTTTGGCCTCTAAAAGAAATAAATGAACCTGACGTAGTGGTGCACAGCTCTAATCCCAGCACTCGGGAGGCAGAGGCAGGGGGATCTCTCTGAGTCTGAGGTCAGACTGGTCTACACAGTGAGCTCCAGGACAGCCACGACTACATAGAGAGACCCTGTCTCAAGAAACCAAAACTAAACTGAGAAAGACCCCTATGAATTCTTGTGAAGCTCTAGTGATGAAAACTGTGTGACCAAGCATCAATTCAGTAACCAAGGGCAGATATTGAACAAGCACCCAGACATGCTCCATGTCAACTTTGGACACTGTCATGAGCAAACTTGTCATTAGGCAACCCTGTCAGTACAAGGCATGCTGGGAGTTCCAAAGGGCAGGACTCGATTCCTGCCCCTTCGTGCTTTCAGAATAATTAGTCAGGTTTTGATTTGATCTGAAATACCTGCTTCTGCATTCTCACTTAATTGTCCTTGTCTGGGATGGCCTTTCACATTAAATACATGACCTAGTATCCTTTAAACTTTTCTTCCTGTTCTGGCCCAGATCTTGGTTGACATTTATGGAGTTGTTGTGAGGAAGGGTGTGTGAATTTGCCTTCCTGCTGAGTTACAGTGCAGAGCAAGTAACATTTAGGACAATGTGCTCGGAACCCCAGGGCAGCTTTTGCACTTCCACGGCCAAGACAGATTTTCAAAACCTTTTTATTGTGGGATCTATAAATGGCTTAGTCCTAGGGCCGACCATTAACCCTATCACCTGTGATCTGATCCTCTGAGATGATCCTGAGTGAATGTCAGAAGACACTAACAGCACAGAACCACTGTTGAATGAGACCACCCAATCTGTTTCACTTCGATCAACTCCAAGCTCAAGAGCAAAGGGTGCAGAGTAAGGCCTCAGGATTTCCTCCGGGTGTTGGGAATTATTCCATAGCTTAGTGTAAGAACACTCTCCTAGAATGTGTTTGATCCCTAGAACTGCCAGAAAACAAAGCAAACAAAAACCAAGAAGCTACTGTTATGGCTATAGTTGGGTACTATTTAATAGTAGCTGTTATCAAGCAAGGCAGTTTTAGAATTGAAAGAAGCAAGCTAATTTGCTTCTATGCAGCATATAAATTGTATAGTCTTTAATTTTTTATGCTATATTTGTGTGTTTATCTATAACAACGTATGTGAGGGTTAGTGGACAACTTGGGAGAGTTCTACCATGTGGGTTACAGGGATCAAACTCAGGTCCCTGGACTTGGTGGCTCGCGCCTTTATTTGCTGAGCCATCGCACTGGACCCTGCACACATACACACTCTTATCTACAGAACCACCGTAACTCAAGTCAGACATGATACCAGCTCCACTTACAGAGGCCATAATTCTAAATGAGACAAGCAAAGCCATTGTCCCAGAAGAAATCTGTATCAAGGAGTCTTTAAGGTGTGAACAACTTAATGTACATGGTCCTCTTAAGGCCATGTTTGCCATGGGTGAGCAAGCCTGCCCGGGGTGCCTAAGAACCTTAGCACGCACTGACAAACTAGAGCTCATAGAGTCTGGGTCTGTGACTGGCTTTTCTAAGGCCCTCCTGCTAAACACTGACTTTCATACTTCCAAAAGGGAATTCAAAGTGTGAATACATTTGTGGAGAAGGGGTTCAGCAAGAGTGGAAAAGGATGACAGCAGTATAGACAGAAACGGCAAAATACACTATAGGTATGAAGTGGTCAAAGAATTAAAAATCAAATCACATCTGTTTGCAGCCATGTCTGAAGGGGGAGGTGACTAGGGTATTTTAGCTCCTCACACTGAATGGCAGTGGAAACTACCGGTATTACAAAGACACCATTCAAGACCTTTGAAATAAGCCTGAATGTCAGAATGAAATATCGAATTCACAGCTCCCCTTTCTTTTCCAAGAACAGCACTGAAGGGAGAGTGGGGGAGGCAGAGCTAAGACTGGCTACAATCATTTTCAGTCGTACAGCAACATCTGTCCTTCCAAGTTTCTCTTCAACATCTTCTGGGTCCTGTCTGCAACTCAAGTGAATGTTCCAGCCAGAGTGCTGGGGGATGTGTAGCTTGTGGCCAGAGTGCTTGCCTGGCACATGTGAAGCCCTGGGTTTGAGTCCCCAGCCAAGAGTGCTGATACAGGCCTATAATCCCATCACTTGAGCTGGAGGCAGGAGGATCTGAAATCCAAGGGGATCCTCAGCAGCATATTGAGTTGGAGGCCACCCAGGGCTACATGAGACCCTGTCTCCAAACAAACAAACACCGAAAGTTCCAACTAGAGGAGAAACAAATGCAGAATGGGCTGCACCTCAAGGTCAAAGCCCCCCTGTTCACGAGCAGAGCCCCGTGAGCATGGGGATCCATTTCTCCCAGTTGCAGCAAAGAGCATCATCAGCACTGTCCTGGCTCACGTGTTCGGCCTTCCAGGCACAAAGCACCATCTCTAGCCCTTTCTCCAGTAAAGCACCCTTCCAGTAGGAAATTTCCATGCTAAGAAGCTGGTCTGAAGAGGAATTTTTGGTTTGGCATCTGAGATACACGAGCTTTCTACTTCTGATTTGGGACAAATAAGCCCTACTTCTGGTGGGTTACCAATGCTGGGTGTGGGGTGAGGACTATGGGGTCTGATGCCAGTACTTTAATATCTCATAATCTTGGTTCTCCATTGAGTAACATGGCACTGATAGAGTTAAGTTGTGCCCATTCTTAAAGTGCTGCAGAACTGCCAGCACAACTGTCACCTGGCACACCAGCAGTTTCTAGCCAGGATAGGGGGGCAAATCTTAAGGGGGCAGAGTCTCTCACAACTTGTGCCAAGAGGAAAGATACCTCCTAGGAAACGGAAAAAAAGTGCCACAGAGAATATTGTAACCCTCCCCAAAGGCACAGAATTAACTCATTTTTCTGTTTATAACCATGGCTACTTAATACCTGACTTTGTGTCTCAACACTATAATTATCCAGGCTTTAGAATAACAAGGATTTCACTCCTTCCACATATCCCAAGAGTTATGCTATGCTTGGTGTGTTGGCACATTCCTGTCATTCCAGCACCCGAGAGACTGAGGCACGGAATTATGTGTCTCTGTAACACCAAACCAAGCAACCAAACAAGCAAGCAAACAAAAAGACTCATGCAACAGAGTGAGAATCCAGCCATGTTATTATCAGTGCACTGTGAAGATGCTATGAAGCCTAGTTTGTCAAAACTACTCTGATGGATGCACCACCCCATAGCCCACCTATCAGTATTTACTTACTAAGAAGCACCTAATGTTACAGTCACCGTACTGTGATGGAAATCCAGGCCAATCTCCTCTCACAAAGGCCTTTCTTGCCATCTTGGCTCTATCACTACAAAATGGACATGTGGAGGAGTGCAGGATGATAGCTGGCCCCTAGTCTCACTCACAGCCAGCTCCTCAGGATTCCCCCTCCCACCTTCTTTCCTGCACTCTAACATGAACTTCTCTTCAAATACTGCTTCCTGTGGACTCATTTAAGAAAACCTAACCTCAGGATGAACTAGGGTGATAAACTGATTCTTACCAAGTCCAACCTGGAGGACGTGGTCACTGCACAGATACTTCCCTTTCTTCCCTTTATTCTGTTCTTATGAGACAGGGATTGAACCCAGGGCCTCACACATGCTAGGTAAATGCTCTACCATTAAGTCACATTCTCATAGATTCCTTTTAAAGAAAGCATATAAGAAGCAATGAATAAAAATGAAATTTAAAAAGAAAAGACAATCAAACCCATGGAAGCAGAACTGTCCCCTATGCTCTGTCCCCACCTCCAGGGTCTCCATCTCAAGTTTAATCGCAGATTATCAGAATATGATGAAGCACACTTACTCAGTGCTGTCTGGATATCTTTTTCCCCATTTTTCACTTCTGTCAAAAAGCCCTTTAAAAATTTGAGACCTCTAAAATGAAAGAGAGAAAAAATGTTATTTTCAAAGTTCAGATGGCAGATGCTAGCTTCTATTTAAGTGTCTCAAGCAAGGCAAGGGGCAGGCAGGATGGACAGAGGCCCTTTCTGATTGGCTTCCTATTAGAAAGCTCTGGACACCCACTTCATTCCCTTGGCATTCCTAAAGCAGTGTTTTCAAATTACAGTGCTATGACTGTGGCTTTAGCATCAGCTAGACTTCATTAGAAACAAAAATTCTAGAACCCCACAGCAGATTTAGGGCTCCAGAAACTTTGGTTGTAAGTTCAGTGTTTTCTCAGGCTTTGCCATTGAAATGGAAAGCCACTCAAAGAGAAACTCATTGGCTCGCCCATCTAGAATCCTGATCTTACAAATACTTCCAATATTAACAATATTTGTCACTATCAAGCTGATGTCCTCTTCAGCAGACTTTCTAGAAGGTCTAACCTTTGGTTAGCTCCTTCACTCAAAGGCAACAGTGAGCTGGTACCATGTCAACTGAGCTGAACCGGAGCATGCCCTTGCTCCACTTGACTGCCTCACCTCTTCAGCCACAAGAGGGCTTCGGTCGCAGAGTTCCTAACCTGAGCTACATCAGCCTCCACCTCATGCAGCACGATCTTCTGGAGGGTAGTAAACTCTTCCTTGTTGGTTATGTACTTCTGATTTACCTTCTGGAAGACAAAAACAAAAACCAGAACTATTGCCTACCATGAAAATGCTAACATTACCAGTAGTATCAGTATTCAAATCTATAAGCAAGAAAATTTCTAAGAAAACAAAGCCAGACTTTACTATCTTCCTTATGTTTTTAGGGTAAATACTTTAAAAATTCCAAGAGTTCTATGAGGCTTTAACTAGCACCAAGAGCCGAAGGTTTTAAGCAATGCTCTTGAGGTACCTTTGCTCACCCCTGAACAATCACTTGCATGAGTGACTCCATGTACCTTTCCACCTCTCCAAACATGCTGGGAAACTTCCACAGAACTTCTTCAACATATCATACCTAGTAGTGCAGACTGTACTTTATTTTTGAGACAGGGTCTCTCTACATAGCCCTGGCTATACTGGAACTCACTCTGCAGTCCAAGCTAGCCTTGAACTCTCAGAGATTCTCATGCCTCTGCTACTCAAGTGCTAGGATTTGCATGCACCACCATGCCTGGTTTAAAAAGCGATTTTAACAATAAATGTTGGATTCATATAAACAACTCTCACTCTTCTGAGAAGAAGGCTCAGATTTCCTATTCTTGATGGCTCCACAGATGCACCAGGAAGTTGGTCTTTTGAGTCTCAGACAAAGAATAGCTATTGCCAGTGACATGTTTTTGGAGAAATGTCCCTTGTTATTGTTTAACCCCAAAATGCATACAATCATTGCTGACCTGAGTACCTACCACTGATCCAGCTCAGATCTTTAAAGAGGCCAGCCTACCAAAGGCTTGTCTCTATCACATATCAGGGCTACCCCAGCCATTCCTCTACTGAGAGTTCCCAGTGTGAATAATTTTTTCCCTTTTTGATTTACTCTTGTCAAACACAAAAGGAATGAAAACCACTCCTTTATAGACAAGTCTCTACAGAACAAGCCAGTATATTCACCTTGATATTTCCAACAAGATCCATTTTCACAGGAGCAAACACTGTAGGACCAAGTTTGTCTGAAAGAAAGGATCAGAAACATTTTTGAAAAAGATTTTTTTAAAATGTAGGAAACATTTATATATATTATTACAATAGAAAATATTTGTATAGTAATAACACAGAAGATCTTTCTCCCAAGATTATTCTGACTTCTAAGTCATTTTCTTTTTTTTTTTTCTTCCTAGCTTTATTTTTCAGAACACAAATAGAATATCACACAACAACTGTGAAAAAACAAATCCTTGGGCTATATAAGCATATGTGGTGCTGCTGCTCAGTCATATATATAATAGTTCCACATTGTTTTTTCTCTTTTAGGAATCAACATACAGTTTTCTACAGTGGGTAAAACAATTTACATTCCTACCAATGACATCATGTTGTTGCTTCTATTCAGTTTCCTTGCTAGGTAACACAGGTACCCTGATAATCCATTGTGATTTTGATTTGCATTTCCCTGACAACAATTGACACTGAACACTTATTCATAAACTTGGCCACCATTTCTGGCCACCTTGTCATTTTGACAAGGCAGCTACTCAGTTCTTTTGTGCATTAATTAATTTATTTATTTTTTTAATTCTATGACATAGCCTTTATTTAACTCTAAGTCATTTTCTAAACATAGGCTTTGGAACTGGACTTGTTGCCCAGCTTTTTCTCTCATGCTGCTTTGAGATGAGTCACAGGAATGAGGTCCTATGTGGCACGTCTGAGGAACACGCCTCATGAATTTAGAGCACCCATCTGAAGTCCTTTAGGTTGGCTGAGCACTTTCAATGTTGCACAGTCTAAACTGAAAGTCTAAATACACCATCAGATTTTAAAGACAGCACCAAGAACGAAAAACACCTCGTTAACGGCCATCTGTAATGACGACATGTTAATATGGCATTTCAGATATGCTATGTTTCAAAAGATATATTTTTATTTTATTATTTTAACGTATCTTCTGTAAACTTAAAATTACATGTGGTTTGACTATATTAATTTTAATTTCCCTAGATCTAACTTTCTAATTTTAATTATTTATGTTTACTAAACATAATCTTTACTTTTAAAGTATAATATAAAAGCAGCAGAGAAAAAAATGAATTCTAAAAATTATCTAGCTGATCTTAAAAACAAGGTTCAAAACAACATAGCTAAAAACAACCCCAAATATGAAATAAAATAGCATACTGAAGAACAATAGTTTCACTGGCTAAAGCCAGAATAAGAAGAAAAAAGGCAAAACAGAACACAAAATAAGAGGTAGAAACACAGCAAAACAGTAGTGAATGTAAATGAATGTAAAAATATACTTCATTATAGGTAATTACCAGAAAAACATAAATTTCAATAGCTGCAGAAAAAGCATTTTATAAAATTATCTGATTTCATGGCTATAAAAACAACTACTAGCATACAACAATGTATCTACACGTATTAATGCTACATATGTAAATAGTATCAAACTTATAAAACTCCACAGTTTATTACTAATGAAACACAGTTATACAAAGCATTGTTTAGAGAAAATAAACACAACTAAAATGTATGTGTGTGTGTGTGTATCCATTTATATGTTTTATATATCTATGTGTATAAAAACATGTGTGTGTGTATATATATATATATATATATATATATAAAACACATATATATCATACTCATGGTCTAGAAGACATAATATTGGGTAAGACATTAATTTTCCTCAGACTGGCTTACAAATTCAGTTTTAATCAAATCCCAGAGGCCCTTTAATAAGTAATTTAAAACTAAAATTATACACACCTGTAAAGGACCTAGAATTGCCACAACAATCATGAAAAGAAACAAAAGTGGAAGACTTACAATCTCTGATTTTGAGCTTTCCATAATTAAGACACTAAGGAAATATAAACAAATCACGGGAGCAGAAAAGAGACCCATTTTATAGGCCTACAGGTTCTGGAGCAAATGCCAGAGCAACATGAGAGGATATTGGTGGCTATTTTCTTGGCAAATGGTTCCTACATAGCTAGATTATGATTAAGAAAAAATGACCCTCAATCCTCACATCATGACACATACAAAAAGGAATTCCAACATGGACGACAGGCTGAGCAGATGGCTGTAAAGCCCTTGCCTTCACTCCCCAAGACTGGGCATGGAAGCACACGCTGACTGTCTCAATATTGGTAGGGTCACTGGGGAGGTAGATACAGGAAGATCCTTGGGGCTCTTTGGCCAGCCAACCTAGCATACATGTTTAGCTACAGGCCAGTAAGAAATTGTCTCAAAAAATAACATGAGTGGCATAAGGAAGACCACTCAAGATTGTCCTCTAGCCTCCATATGACTGTGTACCTATGCACACATGTATTCTAGGCACACATGTGCATACACACACACCATAAATGTATATATGCACACACACAATTTTCTTTGAAAAAATTCTTTTGATTGGTAAGATATTTCCCCATAGCAGCGATAGGTTTGAAGGTCTGTTCCTGAACTACTTCCACTTTGCTTGTATGTATATTTTCTAGAAAGCAGAATCCTGTTTTCATTATACCACTCTAAGATCAATAACTTAATCAATTAGAATGGAATGGGAAAATAGAAGAGTGTTTAAGTCCCACAGTTTTCACTATGTGGAATGTGATGTCAAGAACAAGCTAAGAAGAATCAACTTACTGTACATATCATTTGAAATAACTGTGATGGGAAAAACAGTCTAGAAACTAATGAATATAATACAACTGTAGCTGTCTTACCTAGGACTGGAACCACTGCATAACAAGATGCCAAGAATGCTTCTGTGGGAATGCCACTGTCTTCCAGAAGTTCAATGTCACTAAAGCTGAACAATTTGGTGACATGGAGAACGGAAGATTAAAACCACATCAGCACTCTGCAGTTCAGAGATGTCACAAAAACAGCTTTTTAGGGAAAACCACTTTGCCTGATTTCATGAGTAGCCCCAGACATTATTTTTCTAGTATGAAACAATCCATTAACATAATTTTTCAGAGATAACCCACTCTCATAACCCAAATATGCCATCACAACTGATTTCTCAAAAGGGAAACTGGGGTCTGATTGCCAGGGAGTTTAAAGGGCCTGGAATACCTGGCACTCATGGCACTAAAGAAAGTTGGGATAACTTCTTCGCTGTCTTCCCAGACGGATTCTGGCGAGCAAACTGAGTCTGATCCAGGCTGTGCCAGCTCACTGTCATGATTCCCCAGGTTTTTCTCTCCATCTTCCTTCAGTATCTCACCTTGGACTACAAGGTAAACAATGCCTATCACTAAGTTCTTATATATTTAGTATAAAAATTAACACATAATCATTAGTAAAAATTTCTAAAACATAGAACAGGAAATGTACGTACACACATGCACGCACGTATGCACGCACATATATGCACCTGAAGAACAGATGTATATCTTGTTTTCAGTCATCAGTGCATCACCATTACTTCATTATTGTTCAGTACTCTTCAAAAACATGATGTATTGTTTTTATGTTTATTTATATATTTTGTATATGTGTGTGGTCAGACGACAACTTGGAGGAGTGGGTTCTCTCCTTCCACCATATGCATTCTAGGGAATCCAAGCTGGATCATCAGGCTGAGTGCCAAGTGCCTTTACCCACTGAGTAATCTTGCTGGCTGGCCTCTGAAATGTGATCTTAAGGACCTCCTGGTACCAATTATAGCAATTCCAGAGGCATTTAGTAGTTTCTAAGATCTTTCTCCTACGAATATAGACAGTCCTGGTTGTAAGTATATTTTTTGTCTATGGATTTGCCCACTTGCTAACATTTACTTGTGACTCCCAAATCAAGACTTGTGGTGCTTTTCAAGTAGTCCTGAAAGCACAGGGTGGTACAAACTTAGGTGTTTGTCTTGCTTCAAATCTCAAACCACAAATGTCTTTATTTACTGCCATGGTTTTGCATGTATCTGCCTTTTGTTACTAATTTTGTAGTTTAAGAAAGCTCTAGGCAGTAATACTCTGGGGTGCAAAAATACAAGAAGTCTGAGATACATCTCCATGGAGAGAGTATGTGTGTGGACAAGCTTCATTTAAACATGAGTTACAGTTGATGCCTGACGCCTGCTCTGAGCTCAATGTTTATCTAGACCACATTGGTGTTTTTAAATAGAAAAGGGTATTAGACAATGCTATTCACTGATTGGGTGATCAAAACCACAGGATTGTAGAAAGCAAACTACTCCCTTAGAGCACTCACATTATTTGCTAATCAGTGTTTGGATGACTTTATACAGTATAAGCATAACACATGAAAACTGCTATCATGTCATAAAGAACCCTGTTCAAAGGTTTCCCTTTAAATTTGACTGGAATCTTTACTCAAGAGATCAGACTTTTAAGGGTTGTATGTTACTTTTCTTAGATCAGCATCTAACAGCTTCTAGGATTAATACAATTAAAAAAAAAGAAAAAAAAACTTGACTGGGCTAGAAAAATAAAAGAATCTTTTAAGACAGCCAGAGAAGAAATTAACTTATTTGAGTTAAGTACTCAGACTTAAAATCATTTAGTAAGCACTTAATACACAACTACAAGTTCTAGTATAGTTAAATTGGCTGATATGAAGACAGGGCTTTGTGATTAGTGCCAATGCAATTAGTAAATTTGAAAGGACATTATTCCCAACTACACATGTATTACCTGGAATTTGGCTTGATTAACTCACAGAAGTTTGGTAGTTGGTAACTGTGACATCCTCAGGCCCTACTAGAAACCAGGAGATTGAAAAACTTAGCTGCTCTAATGTTACATACCAACTCTGACATTACAGTCTGGGTTCAAAAGACTGAGATAGTGTGGGAAAGTCAGTCAACCATTTACACCCACCAAAACACAGCCATGAGCATCAGTGCCAAGAACTTTGTATTTCCTCTCAACAGTGTTGGATGGAGTAACAGAATGCTGTCCAGTTATGTCACCTGCAGCAGCAAGCTCCTTTAGATCAGCAGCACACTGTTTGGAGGCTCATCTGAATCGGTGCCCTCCTGTGTGTTAGGAAGACCCTAAGTCTATTGTTCAATACAGCCTGTCAAACTTTCTTTTGACAGTACCTGTCACATTATCATCTGTGTTTTCTTCACTTGACATGCTGCAATCTACCTCTGTGGATTTCAAATACAAGGAACTCTTGGTTTTCATTAGAATTTCTTCATCACCATTTACTTCCATATTTAAAGATCCATTTTCACAGTTGTTCAATTCCATCTGCCTAAAACAAATGGTTTAAAAGAAATTGTTGTGATTTGCCATAGGTTGCCCAGATATTACTCTAAAGGATGAAAAGATCCATAATTACCAAACACTGATTAAAAACAGATTTTTTTGTTTTTTGTTTTTTTGTTTTTTTTGGTTTTTTTTTTTGGTTTTTCAAGACAGGGTTTCTCTGTGTAGCTTTGCGCCTTTCCTGGAACTCGCTCCTCGAACACACAGAGATCCGCCTGCCTCTGCCTCCCGAGTGCTGGGATTAAAGGCGTGCGCCACCAATGCCTGGCAAAAACAGATTTCTTAAACTAAGCCAAACCTCTCAGTCTTCACAGACACCAACGCAAGTACAGAAACCAACCACTAAAGCTGGGTGTGGTGGCTCACACCTGTAATTCCTTCACTTAGGAGGCAGAGGTAAAAAGACTGCCATCATCCTACCCTATAGATTAAGACTCTCTTTTTAAATAGATAGATAGATAGATAGATAGATAGATAGATAGATAGATAGATAGATAGATAGATGAGCCTTACTGGTTTTCCTGTACCATGTGACTCAATCCCCTTGCTTCCACCAGCATCAGGAAATGCTCAGGGCAGCTCTTTAGTGTGCAATAAGCTTTCTCCAGGTGCCACAGTTAACACTTAGTTGACTTTTCTCAACTTCTCCCTGGGAGGTTTTCCTCATCATACTGGCTACTTAAACATATTTGCTTAGCAGTTAACTGTCTGAAGCTCCAGCTGTGGAGCTCCAGCATAAATTTCTCCTGTCAGCAGGAGGATCACAGTGCATCCATCGGAGGGACTGAGTGCCCATCAGCAGAGCAGAAAAAGCTGTTTAACATTTAAGTGAACCAGCTGATTCTGTTAAAGGGATGCAATATACCCAGTCAAATTAAAGCAGTAACAGGACAGCATCCAAGCTACATAATGATTCTAGCAAATCTAGACAAAAATTATTTCAAATGCATACACAAACTCACAGTTCAAACTGTGGACATACATAGAGCTAAAGTCTCAAAAGAAATAGAAATCAACAAAAATGCTTCTAGTAAAAATATCTGAAAAGGAAAAAATTAGTGACAACCACATTGAGGACTATCTTTGTAATAACAAATCAAAACACATACACACACGCACATGCACATGAACACACCATATATCGACAGCATATAAAGGATGAACTATTAACAATTTAAAAGGATTATATGTACTATGTGAATTCATGAGAGTGCCTACACAACTTTACTCTTTTGATGAGTAAAGACCCTGACAACTGTGTAACGGGAGCTTTTCCTTTCTTGGTGGTGCTGCAGATAGGACTCAAGGCCACATACATGCTAAGTGAGCACTGTACCACTGAGTTACACAAACTTGCACCCCATGTATACATTTTTTTTAAATCAAAGAATCATTTAGAATAATGGTACTAGTCCAGATTTTGCTAGCAAGTTACCCATCAACTTATGGAGCTATTTAAGATTCTCATTTCTAAATTAAACAGAGGAGCAGCACTAGTTTTCCTGGGGAAAAGCACATTGCAGCCAACATTCAGTTCTTCTACAAGACACCTTCTAACTTTCAGCAACTCCAGACAGACTAAGTCAGCGGATGTGATGGCAAGACTTGATTTCCTAGGGAAATAGTCGCATCTGCCCAATTCTGCCACACCCACTTGCAGTTTAGCTTCACAGAGGAAGTCAGGTAGTTTGCTTCTGGTACAGTCTCAAATCACCATCACTACACCACTGCTTCTTTAAAAATAAGGAACACAGGGCCCGGCGTTGGTGGCGCACGCCTTTAATCCCAGCACTCGGGAGGCAGAGGCAGGCGGATCTCTGTGAGTTCGAGGCCAGCCTGGGCTACCAAGTGAGCTCCAGGAAAGGCGCAAAGCTACACAGAGAAACCCTATCTCGAAAAACCAAAAAAAAAAAAAAAAAAAAAGGAACAAAGTGTATATAGATTTCTAACTTCTAGAAGGAAGAAAAACAAGAGTTTACTATACCTTTCCAATGAATTATGAATTGGTATGACAGGATGTTTCATCTTTAAAAAAAAAAGCAAAGAAATGAAAGTTCATGTGTTAAATTGCAGCAGTGTTATTTAGAACATCATCACATAGGAAAGTGATCAATACAGCCATAATATATATTGCCTTCCTCAAAGAAAGAATTTTAGGGTCCCTCCAAACAAGGTGCATCCAAATATCTTAGGAAAGGAAGATGGGGTTTTGAAAGACCTCATTATCATAGCCAAATTCCTAGTGACTAGCTTTTTTTGTAATTTGTTAGCCTTATTCAGCATTAATAGATAGCAAATTATGGCGAAGCATTATACCCAACACTAGAGGCATGAAGGTAAGCATTACAGACATTCTTGCCCTTAAGTCAATTTAACAGAAGTTAGGGAATAGGGGAGTGAAAGAGAGGAGGTCTTCTTAGTCCAATATAGGGACTGATGGAAGACTTAATGGAAGACAAGTAGGGGCTAATCTGGGAGAGAAGCTGAGAGAGTATTCTCAGCACTGGAAAATGGCACAAGAACAGTACATTCAGGCTAGGCACTGTCAAGGGGGAAAGTGGGTGATACAGGAAGGGGCTACAAAGTTTTGGTCTGAGCTTATAGGCCATGAGGGAATAATTGCAAGGTTTAGATAAAACCCAATTTACACTTCATTACTGTTGACTAATGGAAGGGCCAGGCTGACCATGACTAGTAAGGATAACAGTATTCTAGACAAGACTCTTTGGGGTCATAGAAAAGAGGCTACAGTAGAGAAATATATGAGGAGTCAAACTGCTAAAAATAACCAACTAGACATAGGGGACCAAGGGCAGATATGAAAGTGTAAATAAGGCAAACTGCTCTAAAAGCAGTATTAACCCTGAAAGGATGTGTCCTTTAACTTTTAACATTCCATAATGTTTCTGGAGAGAAACTGAGCTGGGTGGTTTTACCTTGCTGGACTTAAGCACCGCTAGCTGAGGGGATCCTGGGGGCGTATGGTAGAGCAGCTCCGAGGTGAAGGCTGCATTTGCAATCTGCATGCATTCCTCCAGGGTCTTCAGGAATGTGTTGCAGGTTGATTTCAGCAGCATTCCCACATCGATTCCCTCCTACATAACAACGAGAAAGAGTCTTTTGTCTTGCTACAAAATGAAAAACTCAATTGCATTATCTCTTGTGAGGTTTATATTCACAAAACAATACTAATATACGCAATCAAGATGTTGCTGAATAAATATGCACATCATGATAAACAACAGTAATGAACTAGCCCAAGTTATCTGTTATCATACACACCCTCACTGCTCCAGCTAACGGCAGCTTCTTTTGGCTCTGCACTGTAAGCTAGTACAGTGCTAGGTGCGGGGCACAGATGCAGGCACTGTGTACTGTTTGCTCCCAGTGTGGATGATTTGGGGGTTTATGGTACCTGGCATTTATTTAAACACCTAATAAGTACTTTTTTCTTCTCAAGTAGTTTACTTGTCTGGGTGTTTTGCATCTGGATATTGATATGAGTAAGGTGTTCATGAAACTTCTGGAGCCACACTCTTGACTAGAGATTGGGGAGATAATATGTATTTTTAATAAAGGTCGCAGGTGATGCTGTTGGTTGCAATCCGTATTTGTTATCGAGTTCTCAAGGCTTTCACTGTGAGCAACTTCTTCAGTTACAGACTGCTATGTTCACAGTTTTCCTTCTCTCTAGATCAGGCTTCTACCCTGGCACCACTGAGACTTTGGGTTAGTTAGTATGTGTGTGTATGTCTGTGTGGTGGTTTGAATAGGAATGGGCCTATAGGCTCATATATTTGAATGCTTAGTCATCAGGGAGTAGCACTACTTGAGAAGGATTAGAAGGTGTGGCCTTGTTGGAATAGGTATGGCCTTGTTGGAGGAAATGTGTCACTAGGGAATGGGCTTTGAAGTTTCAAAAGCCCAATCCAGGCCCAGTGTCTCTCCCTTCCTGCTACCTGTAGATCCAGAAGCAGAACTCTCAGCTACTTCTACAGCACCATGTCTATCTACATTCCCCCATGCTCCCTGCTATGATGATAATGTACTAAACCTCTGAAACTGTAAGCAAGCCCCAACTAAATGCTTTCTCTTATAAGAATTGCTTTGGTCATGGTGTCTCTTCACAGCAATAGTATAATGACTAAGACAGTCTTTCTGTCTGTCTGCTGCTTGCAGGGGTGAGGCACAATTCTCCTGCTCATCATAAGATGTTTAACTGTACCCCTGGCTTCTAAACACTGTATACCAATGGCATTTCCTCAATCCTGACATTCAAAATGTCCCCAGATATAGAACCTGTGGATTGGTAGTCCATGCTCTAGAATATAAATCCTGCAAGAACAGGAATGAAATGGCTTTTGGTTTTTCTGTTCCTTCATCCCCACAAACACAGTGCCTAAACACAACAAGGTAGCTGATGAATGAGCCTAAGAAGCCAAAGAAAGTAAATGAAAGTTTTATCACAAAGACTTGCAAACAGTATTAGTGCCATGGTGTTTTAACACCTAAGAAAATGAATTGACACTCTTAGGCATAAGCTCTGGGTTCCTCAGGCTGTAGCTCATAGCTGCTGTGAGGGCACTGGAGAGACCCTCTCTTCCTCAGTGAATAATTTCACACATAGCCTAATGGATCTTTTTCTGATGCTTTGAGACAGTAAAGGGCAACTTCATTAACAAATGTTAAAGGTCCCAATCCTCAGCTGGGCATGGTGGCACATGCCTGCAATCCCAGAACTCAGGAAGCTTCACTAGGAAGGTTCAAAACTAGCCTGGGCTGAACAGTGAGATCCTGCCTCTAAACAAACAAACAAACAAACAAACAAACAAACAGTGAGCTTTGCTGGTGATGGCGGAACAAAGCCACATGTCCACCTCTGAAAGCACGGGGCTGTTTCAGAGCACATTTACTGTGACAGAGTACTGTCCTATCAGTCTCACCAAGAACGACAGACAGCACTGACAGACATCATGCTGACATCTCAGTAGGCACATGTAAGCAAAGAGTTCAGTTAGACAGGGAAGACTAGCTATTTAAAAAGCAGTGCAAACTGGGAAGAAACATACTTCAGTAAGGTCTTTTTTTTCTTTTTTCTTAATACTAAAGCTAAAAATCCCCCATATTATGGGATTTTTATGGATTAATCCTACATTCCTTCGAGGGTAAGAAAGTGTGTGCTTCTAAGCACTACAATGCATGCATTTCTGTGTGGAATTCTGCCACTTTCTTCTAAAGAACAGTCAATTCCAAGATAGTCAGGAATTAGTAGAGAATAAATGCCCATAGGCGATCTGACATTACTTTTCTGTAGCATGTCAGGAACATCGTCACTAAAATAACACTTTACCTCGGAGTCAGCAACACCAGATGTGGCCACTTCTTTTGTTTTATCTACTTGCTGAACAAGGAGGTCACAGTATAGCCTTAGTTCCGACATTTTGGTTTTCAAGTTTTCAGTGTTTTCTGCAAATTCTAAGTTAACAACAACAAGAAAAGGTAAAGTTATTACCAGAAGGAACAGCCATTCCTTAGTAAGCTGCACAGAAGTGGAGGTTTATGGTACTTGTTTCAGATGTGATAGGTAAAGATATGGGATGAACAAAAATAGAAAGAGGGCATATCCCAGCTATTTCTTGAGGTAATGTACTGAACAATCAGTCACAGGTTCAGAAAGAGAAGAGTATGGGGAGCCCCTCTCCTGAGCACTGGGAACATAGCCAGAGCCCAGAGTTCTGGTCTGAGTTTGCCTCTCTGTAATATGGATCATAGTGATCTGCCCACTGGGAACAGGGTTCTGTCTGAGGACTGGTTCTACATGCACCCACCAGGGCTAATGGCACCTAGCTGTTACCAGTAAGGCTCTGCAACCACCTTGGTACTAAGGGACCAGAAACAATTACTGCCACTTCTGTTTTTTCATAAAAGTGTTACACATTATTACCTGCTTTGGATCCAGCCAACAGCTTCAAGAATTTGTTCCTGATTTAGCACCAAAACAACTAAGAGGCCACTTTATTGTGTCTACTTGAAGAGTTAGGAACTTCTCCATCTGTCACATGAAAGGCTCCCTCAGCACAGTCAATCTCTTCAAGTGTACACACAGGCTTGTGGATCTGTGACAGTAGCAACCAGGGGCTAGGAAGTAAGCCTTGACACTCTTAGCCAGTGCAAAGAAGGTCTGCCATGGTGCCCAGGCCAAGTGATATCTTGAGCATTAAGCAGCAGCAACATGGTAATTAAGTATCCACCCACCGTAGAGGAGACAATGGAAAGCAGGTGTATACTGCAGAGAACACCCTGACTCTAGGCTTCTCTGGATCACCTACTCTACACCAAATTTTGTGATAACATTTCATGTCATCACCAGACCTCATAGTCATCCTTCCAAGGCAGAAACCATCACCTTTGCAAAGATGAGGCGAATGAAGCTCAGAAAAATTAAGTGACCTGTGGCAGAATCATACAACTGTGAAGTACTGATACATCATTCAAGCCAGGTGTGTCTAGCTCCAAAGTCTTCATGTTTTCTACCACACTAAGAAAACAGAATTAGAATTAGGTAGGGACCCTGGTGTAAGTTCTACTTAGACACATAGCATTCCAACAATATCAAATGCTGGGTAAGGGAACCCAGAGATGCCTCTGGGTAATTCCCAAGGTTCTCAGACAATGGAACCATCAGTACTTGCCTTTTTCCTTCTGGGTCCTACTATCTGTCAGGCAGGCCTTAGCAGACCCTAGGGCCACCAGCCAACGCTGTCTCTCTGCCACACTTCTGGCTTTTAGGTAGAAATACTGTTCCCCAGGGATGATCAGGTCCATGCGAGTGTTATCCACAGAATGAACTAGGAGCAATGAAGGAGGGGATCAGACTATGTAAGAACTACCTGGGCGGCTTCACCCCAACTTTCTGTTTTGTTAAGATGTATTATGCACTTATGTGTGCACGTGTGTGTGCACGTGTGTGTGGGGGTGCACATGCCTGTGCGTATGCCAAGGCCAGAAGAGGTCAGCTATTCTCCTCTGTCACTCTAACTATTCCTTTGGGGCAGAGCCTCTCCCTGAACGCGTGTTCTCATAGCTAAGGTAGCAGCCAGCAAGCCCCAGAGATCCTCCTGTGTCTGTCCTACTCAGATCTGGGGTTACAGCAGTGTGCTGGATGCCTAGCTTATTACATGGGTGCTGGGATCTAAATTCCAGTCCCTATTATTGGGCAGCAAGTGCTTTTAACCACTGAGCCACCTTTCCAGCCTCCTAAAAGCTTCTTCAGAGAGATGGGTCAGTCCTCACCAACTCTTTTAGTGACACTAAGTTCTAGACAGCTTTGTTGATCAGGAAGGGAAACCTTGCAGGGTGTAGTGGCATACACTTTTAATCCTAGCACTTGGGAGGTAATTACACAGTTCTCACGGGGTTCCGATTAGTACTTGAGGGGGGTCATTATACAGGAACAAAGCCTCCTCCCTGGTTTCTCTGGCTTCCTATGTGATGCCTGCCTTCCCTACAGTCTATCATCATGATGTCATCTGCCATGGTATGACCTACCCAGTGTGCTCTAGCCAGAGTTAGGACTCTTCTATTTTAGACTTCCATATTCTAATAGTATTAGCTAACTAAAATGACTTTCTTTACATTACCCATACTTGAGTATTTTATTATGGCAACAGAAAACAGACTAATATACCTTTAATGAGCAAGGGTACAATCTTTATCTCCTTGTAGTTATTGGGAATCAAGAACCTATTTCCCCTTTTCTACTTTCCTTCAGCAGTCAGGCCAAAGTGTGGGTCTTAGAGAAGACACTAGCAGAACATCTTCTCCTTCACTTTCCCCAAATTCCCATCGAGTAGTTTTCTTCTCAGCCACACATCTCACTGTCCAAGAGTCTAGAGCTAAGAAGTAAAGACTACTTTTTGGCCCTGTAAGTATTTGCTTATCTTGATTGGGAGGTGGGTTGGGCAGATGGGTATGTATGTCTATCCTGATTTAAACACAAAAGCATTTGATGTTACAGTAAATCACCAATGCCTTACAATCTCCAGCCCCAGGTGAGCAGGAAAGGAATGGGTACTGTCTGAGTGTGAAACTGCTGCTTCATTATTCTGACTTAACCCATCCTGGAAAAGCTGGCTGCAGTTTTAGATTTCTTCCCAAGGCTCTACTGCATGGACACTGTACCTCACATCCTAGTGTGTACTGCAGGAACAGCAGAGAAAGGCATGCAGGGGCCAGGGCTTTGTCATTCTTCTAGGGAGGTACAAAGAAAAATAAAAGTTGTAAGCTGCTTGTCACTCACCTTGAATCTCACAAACTGCCATCTGGATGCTCCCTTTACAACCCTTCCAGGCATCTTCAGGAGAATCGTAATAGGACAGTATTCCCCCACAAAGAAGGAACCATCGAGGCTGCCAACCTACAAACAGGGGAAAAGCCGGCACAATTACTGCTGGTGTGTAAGGTGTCAACCCAGGCACAGAAACGGGACCTAATAATGCAGAGTACTAAGTCCCAGATGTGAAGCCTTTTTCATTGCTTCTAAGAAGGACGGGGGTTAAACAAGACTTGTCCGTTTGAACCTATTCTTGTAAAATTAGAAACAAACAGTCCTACAGGTATATACTTTAGTCACATGAGATACAGAAGTTGGGAAGGATCAGGAGTAAAGAAGTGATGGTGAAGCTGGGCAGTGGTGGCACGATTTTAATCCCAGCACTCTGGAGGCGGGGCAACCAGTTCTCTGTGAGTTCAAGGCCGGCCTGGTCTACAGAGTGAGTTCCACGACAGCCAGGACTGTTACACAAAGAAACTCTGTCTCAAAACCAAAAAGTGATGGTGATATGCAATAAGACTTACACAAGATTTTTATTTTCATTCCCTGCCCCCCTTTAACACAGTGCTAGTAATCTGTGATTCTTAATTTTTTAAAGACAAACAGTTACTGTCCTGAACATCATTGTTCTCACACATCCATCCCCTTTGTCTAAGAATTATCAGGAACTTAGAAACTGTGCAACCAAGATTATGGTGACATCTCAGCAAAGGGAATGCGGTGTCCAGACTAACGGACCAGTCTACAGAGCTCTTAGGAAAGATTTCTCTGACCATTTAGTATTGGCCAACCAAAGCACAGAAACCTTAAACCCTCAAGATTTAGCTCTACTCCCGTCAATATCTGGGTATGGGGACAAGCTATATACAGCAGAAGCAGGCATCTTAGCTAGTCTTCTCACATGCCCTGTAATTCCAAACAAACCAAACTGATTTGCGATGAATCAAGCTTCATCTTCCTCATAAAATGCCCTGACTATTTTGAAACAAACACACACACACACACACACACACACACACACACACACACACACACA
>CABHPP010115729.1:0-20330 GCA_902168425.1 Peromyscus attwateri
AAAAAAAAAAAAAAAAAAAAAAAAAAAAGATGTTGCCTCCTACAGCTGTATTTCAAGCTAATTCACTTACTCAAAAACAAATGCTTTCTCCAAAGAAATTCATTAAAGACTGTCAACGTATTCCCTGCTGGAAGACAGTCAGTCCCCAACCTGTTCCTTAACACCGGTTCCCTTTGCCTGGATGAGCTTTCCTTTGTACTGTTGAGGGAGCTACTTTAAATTCCTATCTACAGGCTATAGCTGAGGCTGTCTGGGCATGGTGTCACAGACCTGCAAACCTGCTTACTCAGGGCAGGGGGTGGGGCTGAAGCTGAGGATTGTGAGCTTGAGACCGTCCTGGGTCACAGCGTGTGACTCTGTCTCTCACATTAAAAAAACAAAACAAAACAACAACAAAAATCAAGGCAGTACGGTATCAGCAATACAGGAAACACAAGCCAGTCAGTTTGAGAATATACATTCAGTACTTGATGTTCTTAGTGTTTTCTTGTGCATCTTATGTATGAGAACCAGTGAAGGGACTCATTCACTTTTTCACTTGTTCAACCTGGAAGCATTATTAATTCTTTAGTATACTCCTACATCTGTTTAATTGGGGGTCAATGTTCTTCCAATCATTTATTTTATTTTGCTTTTTTTTTTTTAAACAAGCCAGCTTGTAAGCATCCCAAAAATGGACTTAAAGGAATCTGCTTCTATCTAAAAAAATATTTATTGAATATATACAATTAACCAACCACTATACAAGATGAAAGAAATCAAAACAAATAAGTTTTACTTATTTTATAAATTTAAAGTCCCTACCCACAAGGATCCAATCTAAAGTGCAGAGGAGACACATGAAATCAACACAGTGAAACTGTGTGGGAATTCCATCATGTTAGGATTCAGTTCTAAAGTATATGTAGCACAGCATACTCAGGTAGAGAAGAGGCCTGGAGATCTGGAGATTGGTGGTTTATCTGAGAACATGGGACCATATGGAATGTCTCCTTTCCTTGGCGAGTTCCACTGCCCTGATTCTCCCACAGCAGGTTGAGCAGAAAGAGGAAGGAAGGTTTTATACCTGAGTCTGGGCTGTGTAGGCAAAAATGAGGAACCTATGGCGTCATCAAGTCCTCTTTTCATCACTCTCTCTCAAGTGAGAGAGATTTGGCTGAGGGCAGGGCCAAGTTCCAGTGAGTTAAAAGCTGCATTTTGCATTTAAAAAGTGGTTTGTGGGGCTGGATAGATGGCTCAGTGGCTAAAAGCAAATACTTCTTTTCTAGAGGATGTGAGTTTGGTTGCCAGCACCCATGTCTGTAAGCTCTCACGTACCTGTAACTCCAGCTCCAGGGAGAGCCATGGCTCTGGCTCCCCTAATGCTAGCACTCATGTGCATAAGCTGGGCAGTGGTGGCACACACCTTTAATCTCAGCACTTGGGAGGCAGAGGCAGGTGGATCTCTGTGAGTTCGGTGACAGCCTGGGCTACAGAGGGAGTTCCAGGATAGCCAAGGCTACACTGAGAAACCCTGTCTAAAAAAAAAAAAAGTAAAAAAATAAAAAACAAACCCTAAAAAGTAGTTTGTAATCTGGCATTTGGCTACAAGTGGCTCCGATCTAATGTAGTACGTGGTGGGTGCAAAGTTCAAGGTTCAACGTTTAGAAGCTGATGGCCTGGGACAGGTCAAATTGAGAACAGCAAACCATTTCTAGGGACAACCCAGTGAAGGAACCACAATTATGTATGACATCAGGATTCCACTCAGCATCCCATCTCTCAGCCTTTAAGTGTATATAGTCCCACATCTGGTTCAAGCACAGGAAAACATCAGCATCTCATTGGGGTATGCAAGGAAAGCTTTGTTCTCCAGTGAAAATCAAGTAAATGATGCAGGCCTCTGGCAAAGGCCTGGAATCCTAGCTCCTGCAGAGGCTGAGGCAGGACGATGTCATGTTAAAGGCTACCCAGAGCCAGAGTGAGGTCAAGACCAACCTGGGCAACTTAGTGAGACTACGTCTCAAGATATAAAATACTAGCAGAGCTGGGGCATAGCTTGATGATAGTGAGCTTGTCTATCAGGTCCATTCAGTTCCCAGTGCCTGGCCCCTCTACCTCAAAAGATCTGATAAATAGCTTGGTAGATTTGGCTCAGGGGGCAAAAACACTTGCTACCAAGTCTGACAATCCAAGTTTGATCCTCAGGACCCATGTGCTGAAAGGAGAGCTGCATGACCTCCAAACCTCTACACACATGCTGTGGCATGTACACACACACACACACACACACACACACACACACACACACCTAACACATCTCTCTCTCACATACACAGACAACAAATAAATGTAAAAATATTGTTTGTTAGAACACAGGGTAGGAATAATTTGTTTTTGGAACACGGGATGGGAATTCAAAGTCTTTAGCTCTCCTGGTTGTTTACTGGGAAACTGGCCCCTCTGCAGAGGGTTTACATCTATGATGGCCAGACAATTGCCATCGCTTAGTGATTACAACACCCAGCATACAGCCTCGGGATCCGCAGCAGAGCAACAAGAGAACCACGGACATTTAACTATGGTATATAAGATGAGATATTTCTGCTACCACTGGCTTATATGCATAAGGGATATGGCTCCATGAGGCATAGGTAAAAATTATTTTAAGTCCCATGGTATGACCACCATAAGCAACACACACATATACATACTTTTCTAACATATTTTCATGCTGGTTGAATTTTTAATGTTTAGCACTAGTGGATGAAATCCGCTATTTTTATGAAAATCAAAGAAATTATTTCTGAACATTCTTGATGCCTATTTTCAATGCACCCTTCAGTGATTTTTGGCAAGCTAATCCTTGGTTGCTATCTCATTAATAAATGGGTAATTTTCCAAGGCTCTGTCAGCCAACAGCTATTCTAAGAATGGGTCTTTCAAATTGTGCTGGTGCCACCGAACAGAAAGGAGGCTCTCTTATTGCCCTAAGAGAGAGCTGGAGCTCAGAGGTCTGACCACTCTAGTAGGATATTTCCATCATTAACTTGTTGTGTTTTTGTTTTCTTGTTGGGAAATATGAGTGACTTGGGAAGAAACTAATATGAGATTTTAAAAAAAGCTTTCTAAACATTTCTCCTCTCTCCTCCCCTCCCCTCTGCTTCTCCTCCTTTCTCCCCTACCCCATCTTCTCCTCCCCTGCTCTCAACTCTCCACAGCCCCTCACGGTTCATATCTAGGCATCTGTCTACACCAGGAGTTTATATAGACACACATTGCCTGAAGGAGAACATTTATTAGAATATTTGGAAATCCAACATTTCTGGGTAAAATTTCAAAAAGATTCTTTGTTAAATTTTAACAGAGAATCACAAATATAGAAAGTCTACCAGAGAGTTTTAATCCACCATTTTTCTATTTATTCATTTATTTGTGAGATCATTCTGTAGATATTAAGTGTCTAATGTATGTGATAGATTTTTCTATTTAAAAAAAATCCTAAAATTTTGGATTGGGAATATAGTTCAGTGGTACACTTGCCCAGTATGTGTGAGGCCCTGGGTTCAGTACACACACACACACACACACACACACACACACACACACACACTTCCAAAGAATTTCCAAATGGGAAGAACTAGGAGTTAGCTCCAATAATCTGTTCTAATGTTTAATAACTGATACTTTAAAGATTTTTCTCATATGTAATTCTGAGGTATTTTCTTAACTACAAATACATGTACTCAGGAGAGCGGCACCTGACAATCCACTATTATCTAAAAGCGGTGGGAATATTCATGAAGAGATGCCTATGAGACAGACATGATGGTACACGCTTGCAAGGTTGGGATCCACACGCACTCAAAGCCAGTGCGGTCTCTGCAGGTCCAGGCCAGCTAGGGCTACACAGCAAAACTATGACCAAAATCCAAAACCAAAAGAGACCAGTATAAAGAAAACAAACTTTTGACATCAACAGAGAACTTTAAAAAGCTGAATATGCTGCTGCCTCTTAGGAAAGTAAAAATTTGCTGTGATATGATGGGTATCCGCTGCTGAATATGTTCTTGGATCTAACCACAGAGATATTCTGGCTGGCAAATTCTAGTCTTTTGAGTCTAGACTCAACTGTTACCTGTTTTGTTGTTGCTGCTGGTTTTATTTCTTTATTTCTTTTACTGTAGATGGAATAGCTCAGGGAGAGAGTATGCAGCAAGGGACTCAGGTACTTCAATAAATAGCTCATGCACTCATCCAGTCTGTGAATCCCAGCCAGTCACCCAATCCCTCCATGACTCAGTTTTCTCATGCACAACATGAGCTCAATGGCTACTGACTTTGTTTTAATTTAAAAGGTTTTAAAGTTTTGTTGATAATCCTAAGAATCTGCATAAGGCAGAGAAGCACTTTGATACTAGGTGACGGCGAAACTGCTAATGGTTCCTGTGCACCTGGGTTTGCTTGATGCTGCCGTGACCTGGCTACTCTCAGAGACAGGGACCACCTGTTCCCAGATGCTGAATGAAGTTGCCTCCAAATTTGTGACTGAGTGATTCTCTTATGAAGAGTTCTTTATGGCATGAATGAGAATTTGTGTAGGCTGTGACACACAGGAGAAAGAGAGAGAGCCAAGCACACACATAGTAAATATGGCAATTACGAGCTGCTCAACATTAGAGAGCTAGTTATTACCCACCTCTAATGCAAACAGTCTATCTGGATCTACCCCACCCTGTATTTAGACCAGGTACCCATGAGCACACATGTGAACAATGCTGCTAAGGAGAAAAGTGTTTCCCTTCCAAGTCAAGGTTTTCTAAAGGAGCTGTCATCAAGAAGCTAGCTAAGGTAAGGATAAGTTACTGCACACAACAGAGGAACCAAAGTGAACAGGTACAATTAAACCATGCGGGACTCTGAGTTTCATGACTTCGCTAAATGAAATGAATTATATTTGACATTCGTTTTATAGATTGTTTTAGGGTTTTCTTTCTAGATGGTCATGCAATCCACAAATACAGATCAACTTTTTTCTCCCCTACATTTATACCTTCCATTTACTTTTCTTCTCTTAGAGCAGTGATTCTCAACCTGTGGGTCATGACCTCTCTGGGGATCAAATGACCCTTTTACAAGGGTCATATATCAGATATCCTGTATATCAGATATTTACATTAGATTCATAACAGCAGAAAAATTACAGTTACAAGGTAGCAATGAAATAATCTTCTGGTTGTGGGTCATCACAACACGAGAAACTGTATTAAAGGGTCACAGCATTAGGAAGATTGAGAACCACTGTGTTAGAGAGTTATTTGGAACTTCTAGTACAATGCTAAACAAAATAGAAAGAGGATATATATTTGCAGTTCCCAGTATTAGGAGGAAAACACACACAATTTCACCATTAAATATAATGTTAACTGTGGGGCTTACAAAATACATCTTTTGTCGACTGAATTCCTTCCTATTTCCGATGTGCTAGACTCTGTGCCCACCCCCGCCTCAATAAGTCACAGCTGAATGTTGTCAAATGCTTCTCTGCCATTGTCAAAGAACACAGTCTATTGTGTGCTAAGACCTGCTTTGGGGGCTAATAATTTACTTTGGTGAATGTATTTAAGAACACTATGCTTTACACGGCTGTTGGACAGAGTGTTTTAGGTGTGTCTATTATTGTTCAAAGTGTCTCACTACTGTTATTTTATCTAGTTGTTACATTAGGCTATGAAAACAGACATAAAATTTCTAACTTTGAGTGTGTATCCACTTTATTTCTGTCATTTATTTATTATCTTAAAAATACTTGTATATAGTTTGAAACATTTTTATTAAGTATATAGACTTTTATAATTTATGTTATTAAACACATAAAAAATGCAGCTGTAGGGCCAAGTGTGGTGGCACATGCCTTTAATCCCATCCCTTGGAGACAGAGGCAAGTCTATCTCTGTGAGTTTGAGGCTAGCCTGGTTTACATAGCACTTTCTAGGCCAGGCTGGGCAACACAGTGAGCAAATACAGCTGCAGGTATTCAAAGAACCCAGGGAAGTAACTGTTCACATCAGGACATGTCCCTCCAACCCAGTGACCCTGCTTGTCCTGTCTTCTGTAGCATTACTAAGGTTAGCAAGCTTTCCTCTGTTGGTATTTGCATGCTCTGTCTTCTCTGTCCTTTATTCTTGATCCATGTCTTTATTTTTTCTTTTTTTTTTTAATTAAGAGATTTTTCTATTCATTTTACATATCAACCTCAGATTCCCCTGTCTTTCCTCCTCCCACTCCCCAGCCTTCCCCCCAACCCACCCCCCATTCCCACCTCCTCCAAGGCAAGGTCTCCCATGGGGAGTCAGCAGAGCCTGGTACATTCAGTTGAGGCAGGTCCAAGCCCCTCCTCCCTGAACCAAGGCTGTGTAAAGTGTCTCACCATAGGCACCAGGCTCCAAAAAGCCAGCTCATGCACTAGGGACAGGTCCCGATCCCTGCCTGGGGGCCCTCTAAACAGTTCAAGCTGAACAACTGTCTCGCCTATCCAGAGGGCCTAGTCCAGTTCCATGGGGGTTCCTCAGCTATTGGTTCACAGTTCATGTGTTTCCACTAGATTGGCTAGTTGTCTCTGTACTTTTTCCAATCATAGTCTCCATATCCCTTGCTCATAAAATCCCTCCTCTCTCTCATATATTAGACTCCTGGAGCTCTGCCTGGGACCTAGCCATGGATCTCTGCATCTGCTTACATCTGGATGAGGGTTCTATCATGACAGATAGGGTATTCAGCCATCACCAGAGTAGGTCAGCTCAGGAACCCTCTGGACCATTGCCAGTAGTCTATGGTGGAGTCATCTTTGTGGATTCCTGGGGACCTCTCTAGCACTCTGCTTCTCCCTATTCCCATGGTGTCTTTATTTATCATGGTATCTCTTTCCTTGTTCTCCCACTCTGTTCCTGATCCAGCTCGAACCTCCCTCTCCCCTAAGCTCTCTTTTCCCCGACCCTTGCCCTCCATTACCCCCCTCATCCCCAGTTTGCCCCTGTAGATCTCATCCATTTCTCCATTGCTGGGTGATCCCTGTGTCTTTCCTAGGGTCCTCCTTACTAGCTAGCCTCCCTGGAGCTGTGGGTGGGTTGCTCTGAACCTGATAGAAGAGAAAGTGGAAAGTAGTCTTGAACACATTAGCACTGGAGATCACTTCCTAAATATAATACCAGCAGCACAGACACTGAGCACAACAATTAATAAATGGGACCTCTTGAAACTGAGAAGCTTTTGTAGGGCAAAGGACACAGTAAATAAGAGAAAATGACAGCCTACAGAATGGGAAAAGATCTTCACCAACCCCACATCTGACAGAGGACTAATCTCCCAAGTATATAAAGAACTCAAGAAACTAGACATCAAAATACCTAATAATCCAATTAAAAAATGGACTATAGAGCTAAACAGAATTCTCAACAGAAGAAACTCAAATGGCTGAAAGACATTTAAGGAATTGCTCAACATCCTTAGTCATCAGGGAAATGCAAATCAAAATGACTCTGAGATACCACCTTACACCTGTCAGAATGGCTAAAATAAAAAAATATTGAAGACAGCTTATGCTCGAGAGGATGTAGAGCAAGGGGAACACTCTTCCACTGTTGGTGGAAGTGCAAACTTGTACAACCACTTTGGAAATCAGTATGGCGGTTTCTCAGAAAATTGAGAATTAATCTCCCCCAAGACCCAGCTATACAACTCTTGGTGATATACCCAAGGAATGCTCAATCAAACCACAAGGACACATGCTCAACTATGTTCATAGCAGCATTATTTGTAATAGTCAGAACCTGGAAACAACCTAGATGCCCTTCAACTGAAGAATGGATAAAGAAAATGTGGTACATATACACAATGGAGTACTACTCAGCAGAGAAAAACAATGACATCATGAAATTTGCAGGCAAATGTTTGGAACTAGAAAATATCCTGAGTGAGGTAACCCAGACTCAGAAATACAAACATGATATGTACTCACTTATAAGTGGATTCTAGATGTAAAGCGAAGGATAACCATGTCTTTATTTTTAAAAGCACCCATTATAAAAATAAAGTATATTCATTTATACTCAAACAATAATGATCCCATTTGAATATTCCACTAGAGGTGGGAATCCTTCATAGTAGACATAGTCATCCTATTCATTCCTTTGGTAAATTCCACACTTCATTTTTTTCCCTCATCACATGGGGTACCCTTTATGCATGTTCACTGTTTACAAATTGCAATATGCTTACAGTTGTAGTTAAATTGGAATGATACAAGAATTTGGGTTTCTCAAACCTATGACAGCCAGCTTCATTTGACTTTATTTTTTGGTAATTACTTAAGATAATCAAATGAGAACTGCATGTACATTTTCTCCAGGAACTGTCATTCAATGAGGGAAAGATGGTAAACGGAACCGGGCTGGGTAATTAAGGGAATGGTCACTTATGTTGGAGTGGATCACTACGCAGGAAGTGTTGGGTGGTAATCATCGGCAACCTTTTGTAACTCATCCTTATGAAGCATTCTGTGGAAACAAACAAATGTATGCTTGAGGGAAAGATGATGTGGTTATTGAGGAATTCCTGCACATAGATGAGTTGTGAGCAAGGGACTGAAGACCCTTGGCCTCGGCAGGTGTGCGGCCGTACTGCACGCTGCCATCTGCCTCTTTAGTCCACCCCCAACAGCTCTGCTCCTGCCTACCCTGCACCGAAGCAGGCAGTCCTTCCAGGACGCACTCACAGGTTCTCCTGACCTCTGGCCTCCTGCTGGTTTAGAACAAGGGCAAACATGAGCAGGACATAGAACTGTGGCAGAAGGAAGGTAGATGTTTGCTCCCTTGGCTGTAACCAGAGGCTACCTTCTTCCTATGAAGGCCAAGGCTCCTGCCTGTCACCTTCTTCTGGCATCTTTTTGTCACGGGTTCAGATGAAACAGTGTCTGCTTCTTGGACCTTCAGGACTTGGGATGGAGAATGGTCTCTCTTCCATCAGTCGTATGGTGTGGAACTATCACTTTCTCACATCCCTTGTGCATCTTGCAAAGGTGTCCTATGCACACCCTGTTAAACATCCTTTTGCTAAGTCTGTAAGTGTGCCCTGGCTTCCCTGTGGAGCCCCAACAATACAGCCATCTGCTGAACAATATGCACTACTATGATAAGAGCCATAGACATGTTCAAATTGTAGCATAATTTTCTGAAAGCAGAGAGTAGAACACAGTCACCAAGGCTTGGTATCCGAAGGGAGGGTGTTCAAGAGAGGCTAAGGCTAGAAGCTTGTTTAAAAAGGAAAATGGAAATGAAGAAAGATTACCAAATACAAGTAGGGAGAAAGAAAGAAAAGGTGTATTGATGGGACAATGGTAAGACCAGACGCAACTAGCTTGGATCAGACTACATGGGACAGAAATTCCTTGGAGACACACACCACTCAAAGACATTAATACTGGGAAGACATCTTCTGCGGGAGTCCTGGACTGTAAGGAAGTTCTCCCACTCCAGCAAAGTGAGAAGATGAGTGTAGGTACAGTTGTTGGGATCACTGGATTGCATGCTTTAATCACAAACTTTAATGCTATTACTACCAGATCGCCTGCTCTGTAACTTCTAACAACACATCTCTGAGAATCACTGTCACGTGCTGCCGATACTAAATTTAAGTTGGCACTTTTTTTGCACAGAAGAATCAACTTTGCTGAAGGATGTGTAAACTTGCAGATTCTTAGGCTCCATTCACAGGAAACTCTAACAACTCAGTCTGTGAAGTAACATGGACAATATACTTTTTTGTGGTTTGTTTTGAGACAAGGTCTCATGTAACTCAGGCTGGCCTCCAACCCGCTATTTAGCGGACATTGACCTTAAACACCTGAATCTCCTACCTCTGCTCCTCAAGTGCTGGATGTCAGGCCTCTGCCACCACGCCCAGTTTCATTTGTAAACAGGATGTATACTCCGAGTGTGGTGGCACATCAGTAGTCTCTCACTTGGAGGCTGAGACAGGAAGATTGTGGGTTTGAGGCTAGCCTCACCTACAGAGTGAGTTCCAGGCTAGCCTAAGATACAGCAATAGTCTGTCCCAAAGATCAAAATAAATAAAATAAAAAGCAAACAAGACATTCACCCACTTCTGATACAAAACATTTGGGAGAAACGCATTTGTGGACAATAATCATCCAAGTCTTCCACCTGGGAGAATGATGTAATGGTTTTCCTGGGGTAAGAGTTGAAGTTTGTTTAAGCACAAGGGTCAAGAGGCAGGTGAGTGACTCACAAGCCATGAGCACAAGGCACACTGTGTGTGGTGAGAGAACAGACAAGGAAGGGACAAGATGGGACGAAGTCCTTGGCATGAACAGAGAGGAAAGGAAGGAGAGGAGAGGCCATCTGAGCAAGGGAAAACGGACAGCTGCCTACTGGGTTTCACAGCTGTGCCAACAAGGCTTTTTTGAAACTTGGTCTTGCTACTCAGCCAGGTTGGCCCCTAACTCTTGATCACTCATGCCTCAGCCTCTAGGGTGGTTGAGGTTACAGGTGTCTACCACTACACCTGACTCAAGCTTGTTTTTTTTTTGGTTTTTGATTTACAGCCACTGTATTCTTAAAAAAAAAAAAAAATCTGATTCTCCTGCCCTTGAATATGAGTTAGTCTTGGTGACTCATCTCTAACACACACACACACACACACACACACACACACACACACACACACGCACACGCACACACACACATGCCATTGTATAAAGCTAGGTTAGAATAGTTGACACGGTTTCCTTCTGGTTCTCTGGGTTAACACCTTTGGAGTCTTGTGTTCCCTGTGGACTATAGTCCTTGAGGCAGAGAGAATGATGCCTGAGAAGCTGCAGTTGTTCTAGCCTCTGGCGGCTGGAGAGTGCCCAAGCCAAGCATCAGGCATCTGCGTAATGACAACACTGGGGTGCTCCTAACCCAGCCACTACTGAAAAACAGCCTCCCTAGAGATCCCAAGTGGAAACCAACTAGCTGAACGGTTCTCGGCTCATTGTTCCATGTAATTCATCCCTGTGCATTACAGTCAGTGCTGTACGCCACCAAGTTTAAGGGTGCTGTGCTAGGTGGTACCCATACTTAATATGCACAGCAGGGATCAAGGCTGACTTTAATTTATGGCTATACAAAGTTTGGAAATTACCTTTCACTCCACATAGGGTGATTATAAAAATCTCATCAGCCTTTTAGTTTTAATGGACTTATATTGTATCACAACGCATTGCAATAAAAATAAATGAATAATTACCTTCTAATATAATTTCAATCTCAAAGTCTAATTATTAAATAATTATAAACAAGCTTCTAAGCCATTAGTTCTAGGGAAAGAATTACGAATTTATTTAATATTTTGCAGGGAAGTGTTAATGCTTAGGAAAAATATTGTGTAATTAAAATTAAATCACTCCCCCTTAAAAGCAAATCAAATTTGTCTCCCTTAGGAACAGCAAATCAAATTACTAGTCTGTCAAATCAATTCACTATGCAAGTAGGATAGTGACAGCCTTCTGGGGAATGATTTTCCTTTATCTCTAAGCTTAAAAAAACCCATATTTATCTGGTTGAGGTTTTTTCATATGTATATTCTCAGTCACTCAAACTCAGAACCAAATCTAATTTTAGACTCCCTTTTAATGGCAAAGCTGAGGCTAAATTATAGGCACTACAGGAAATCACTAGAAAAAGAAGAAAAAACCCCAGATCATCATATACTGCTACTCTGGCAGATCTCACCTCTTTAACCTACAATGCATGATGAATGGAGTTCACAAGGGCTGTGTGAGCTCAGAGGCCATGGTCCTAAGTACAGTAACTCAAGAAGCCTAAAGGATGTGGTGGGGGATGTGGGTATGTGGTCAAGTTCATGCTTAGCATGTGGGTGACACTGGGTCCAATTCCCAGTGCCAGAAATACATAGTCTCTGGGTATTCTGGCTCAAGCCAGCACTCAAGAGGGGAAGGGCAGGAGGAATACTGCAAGTTCAAAGCCAGCATTGGCTAGCACAGCCAGCACCAAGCCAGCCTGGGCTAACACAGCCAGTACCAAGCCAGCCTGGGTTAATACAGCCAGCACCAAGCCAGCCTGGGCTAAC
Source organism: Peromyscus attwateri (assembly GCA_902168425.1). Taxonomy (NCBI): domain Eukaryota; kingdom Metazoa; phylum Chordata; class Mammalia; order Rodentia; family Cricetidae; genus Peromyscus; species Peromyscus attwateri. Next base: position 12,130 of record CABHPP010115729.1, read on the forward strand.
ACAGCCAGTACCAAGCCAGTCTGGGCTAACACAGCCAGCACCAAGCCAGCCTGGGCTAACACAGCCAGCACCAAGCCAGCCTGGGCTAACACAGCCAGTACCAAGCCAGCCTTGACTACATAGCAAGACTCTGCCTCAAATACATAGACCAACAAGAAGCAGAAGCCTAGAGGGATGCCAATGGTTGAGCATAGTTATTAAGATGTCTTAGGAGGACATTAAAGACCATTCCCTATCACCCCCCCCACCACGGCCACCACAGTACAATCTAAGTCAACGTGCTTGGCGCTGGCTGTGGCTAAGCAAGCATCAGCCTTTTGACTATGAACATTCCACTGCCAACACTGCGCACACCTCAGGAAAGCAAGCACCATGGCAACCGCTGCCTCTAACAGAGTTGGGATCTGTGTTAAAGGAGCTGTCACTTCCGTTCCTCCCTTTGCCTTTGAGTCTGGCTTAGAAATGCTGAGTCCTCGATTCCATGACTCTGTAAGGTATGTGCACTCGTGGGGGTGTGTCTTGGGAAGAGAAAATGGGGTGCAGGAAGAGGAAGTACACCTTGTTTTAAGTTTGCTACTCAAAATTTCTAAGTGGGAGAAATAAGCTTCAGTGATCTTCCACACAAAAGCCAGTGTCACAGCTCCATGCTGTCAGTCATCACCCATCACCTACAAAGGACTCAGACACCTTTGGAAACTTTCTTGTGGTACAATAATAATCAGTAGGTAACATAACTACAAAATCAGTTCAGTTTAAATCATTCTTTGGAACTTACAAAGGTAAAAATAGGTTAGTTAATAGAAAAATGGTTTTCACACTAAAACACAAGTTGATATAATTATTAGTTATTTCCCCTGAACCCCACTCTTAAATACTCTGGGTGTGTGCTCACATGATCAGAGTGAAGGGATGTGTGTTCAAAAGGTTACAGGAGAATAATATCCAAACATGCTTGGTGGAAAAAGCAAAAAGTGGGATTAGAGAGATAGTTCAGTTAGGAACATTCTTTCTACACAAACATGAGGCCCTGAGTTCAGATGCCAGCACTACATTAAAAGATGGGACCGGTGACACATCCCTGCACTCTGTCGGCGTCAGGGAACTGGGGACAGGAGGAGCCCTGGACTCACTGGACGGCCAGCCTGGCCCACTCAGGGTGCTCCAGACCCCAGCGCCAAACTCCAAAGCAAAACCAGCCAACCAACCAACCAAATAAACCAAGGTGGGTGGTGCCTGAGCAACAACACTCAGAGCTGACCTCTAGCCTGGAAACACAACTGCACCTACACACACACACACACACACACACACACACACACACACACAGAGTGTGTGGTGGGAAAATCCATTTTCTTCATGTCCACTGTATCTGCAAAGACGCATTGTCTGCACCATCCTAGGAAAGTAGCCTGGGTAAGGGTAGGACAGTGTCCCAGAGTTGATAATTTTATGTCTTTGTAAAGTTCAACTATGGGAATATCTTCTCTATTCCAAATTACAGTTTAAAATAATGAAAAGTAGAGAGCAAGACGACACACTAAACACATTTACTATGCACGTTCTACACATATTTGCACCATGAGAGCTTACAGATGTATTCATCTCTGTACTTATAAAATAAAGTGTCACTGCCTGGAAGAAGGTTAATGAACATTTATTGCTGCTTTTTTTGATTTTGATTCAGGGTCTTTCTCTAGCCCAGGTTAATCTCTTACTCGGAGCTTACTAGGTAGCCCAGGTTAGCCTAAAACTCACAACAATCCTCAGCCTCCCTGGTGAACCACCATACCAGGCAATGCCATGGGATGAAATGAACTGAATACAAGAGGCTCTTGCTTTTCCCCAGCAATCCACACCGATTCTTCCCTGGACTGCAGGGGCATTCCAGCTGCTTAGTTCTCATCCCATTTGCTTTATCCTCCCACTAGAATTAAAAAATACCCTTAAATGACTTTACCATCTCAGAGTCTTACCCTGTCATCCACATCTTGTTGGTTTTTATCTCAGTTACTGTTCTACTGTTATGAAGACACCAAGACCAAGGCAAAAGCATTTAATTTGGTGATTCAAGGTTCCTGAGGGTCAGAGTCCATGACCATCATGGTGTGGAGCACAGCAGCCTGCAGACAGGCATAACTCTGGTGCAGTAACTAAGAGCTTATATGCTGATCTGCAAGTTGGAGGCAGAGAGAGAGAGAGAGAGAGAGAGAGAGAGAGAGAGAGAGAGAGAGCACACCAGCTAACTGGGAATGGTGTTGGCCTTTGAAATCTCAAAGCCCACCCCTAGTGACACACCTCCTCCAACAAGGTCACACCTCTTAATCCTTTCCAATATTCCGCCAACTAAGGATGAAGCATCAAGTATGTGAGCCCATGGGGACCGTTCTCATCTAAGCCACCGTAGCTGTTCGTTGCTTTTTATTCCTTTTTTATTTTTAAGTTTTTGTGGTGCTAAAATCGAATCCAGGTTTCACCTGTGTTGGGTGAACCCTTCACCACCAAGCCACACCCCCAGCCTGATTTTAGGTTGTCAAATGTGCTTGTTTGTGACACAAATTTAGACATATCTGGGAAGAGGGAGCTGCAATTGGGAAAACGCAAGTCGACGGGGACATTTTCCTGATTAATGATTGATGTGGACAGGCCCAGTCCACTGTGGGTGGTGTCACTGCTGTGCACGTGATCCTGGAAGGAGTAAAAAAAAAAAGGTAGTTGACAAAAGCAACTTACAGATTCAATGCAATCCCCATCAAAATCCCAACACAATTCTTCACAGGCCTTGAAAGAACAATATTCAACTTCATATGGAAAAACAAAAAACCCAGGATAGCTAAAAGAATCCTGTACAATAAAGCAACCTCTGGAGGCATTGACACTCCTGACTTCAAGCTCTGCTATAGACCTATAATAATAAAAACAGCTTGGTAGTGGCATAAAAACCAACACATGGATCAATGGAATCGAATTGAAGACCCTGACATTAATCTGCACACCTATGAACATCTTATTTTTGACAAAGAAACCAAAATTGCACAATAGGAAAAAGAAAGCATTTTCAACAAATGGTGCTGGCATAACTGGATGTTGACATGTAGAAGATTGCAAACAGATCCATATCTATTGCCATGTACAAAACTCAAGTCCAGGTGGATCAAAGACCTCAGCATAAATCCAGTTACCCCTAACCTGATAGAAGAGAAAGTAGGAAGTAGCCTTGAATGCATTGGCACAGGATACCACTTCCTAAATATAATACCAGTAGCACAGACACTGAGAGCAACAATTAATAAATGGGACCTCCTGAAACTGAGAAGCTTCTGTAAGGCAAAGGACATGGTCAATAAGACAAAATAGCAGCCTACAGAATGGGAAAAGATCTTCACCAACCCCACATCTGACAGAGGGCTGATCTCCAGAATATATAAAGAATTCAAGAAACTAGACATCAAAATACCAAATAATCCAATTAAAAATGGGGTAGAAATCTAAACAGAGAATTCTCAACAGAAGAATCTCAAATGGCTGAAAGACATTTAAGGAATTGTTCAGCATCCCTAGCCATCAGGGAAATGCAAATCAAAATGACTCTGAGATACCATCTTACACCTATCAGAATGGCTAAGATCAATAACACTGCAGACAGCTTATGCTGGAGAGGATGTGGTGCAAGGGGAACACTCCTCCACTGTTGGTGGGAATGCAAACTTATACAGCCACTTTGGAAATCAGTATGGTGACTTCTCAGAATATTGGGAATCAATCTACCTCAAGATCCGGCAATACCACTGTTGAGCATGTACCTAAAAGATGCTCAAGCATACCACAAGGACATTTGCTCAGCTATGTTCATAGCAGCATTATTCATAATAGCCAGAACCTGGAAGCAACCTAGATGCTCCTCAACTGAAGAATGGATTAAGAAAATGTGGTACATATGCACAATGGAGTACTACTCAGCTGTAAAAAACAATGACATCATGAAATTTGTAGGCAAATGGATGGAACTAGAAAATATCATACTGAGTGAGGTAACCCAGACCCAGAAAGACACAGTATGTACTCACTCATAAGTGGGTATTAGATGCAAAGCAAAGGATAACCAGGCTACAATCCACAACCCCAGAGAAGCTAGGTAAAGAAGAGGACCCTAAGAGGGTCACACATGGATTGCCCCAGGAAGGGGAAGTAGTTAAGATCTCCCGAGTAAGCTGGGGGGGGGAGTAAGAGGGGAGGGGATGGGGGATGGGAGCAAGGGAGGGATGGAGAGGGAAAGCAATGAAAGAGTTATCTTGATAGAGGGAGCCATTATGGGGTTAGGGAGAAACCTGGTGCTAGGGAAATTCCCAGGAATCCACAAGGATGACCCCAGCTAAGACTCCTAGCAATAGTGGAAAGGGTTCTGGAGCTGACCTTCTCCTGTAATCAGATTGGTGGCTACCCTAATTTTCATCATAGAACCTATATCCATTAACTGATGGAAGCAGATACAGAGACCCACAGCCAGGCACTGTGCTGAGCTCTTGGAGAACAGTTGAAAAGAAGGGGGAGGGATTATAGGAGCAAGGGGGGTCAAGATCATAATGGGAAAACCACAGAGACAGCATACCTGAGCTAGTGGGAGCTCATGGACACTGGCCTGTCAGCTGGGGAACCTGCATGGGACCGAAGTAGGCCCTCTGAATGTGGGTGACAGTTGTGTGGCTTGATCTGTGTGTGGAGGCCCTGGCAGTGGGACCAGGTCTTATCCCAGGTGCATGAATTGGCTTTTTGGAGCTCATTCCCTATGGTGGGATATCTTATTCAGCCTTGATGCGGGGGGCAGAGGGGGCTTGGTCCTGCCTCAACTTAGTATGCCAGACTTTGTTGACTCTGGCCTTACCCTCTCTGAAGAGTGGATTTGGGGGTGAGGTGGGAGGCAGCAGGACACCAAGGAGGGAGGGGGAACTGTGGTTGGTATGTAAAATGAAAAAAATGTTTAAATAATAAAAAGGTAGTTGGGTTTGAGACTGGAAAGAATCCAGTGTATAGCTTTATTCCATGGCCTCTGCTTCAGTTCTTGCCTCCAAGTTCCAGGTCTGAGCTCATGCTTTGACTTCCCTTCATGATATAACATAGACATGGAGATAAACCCTTCCTTCCCCAAGCTGCCTTTGGCAGTGGTGTTCATCATGGCAATTTTTAAGCAACTACGACATAAAGGTAATATTGTGACATTTGTAAATAGGGAATACCACAGATTATGTTTCTTGAAACATGGGTGGTAATGAGACCAAATGCTCAGGACTTAGCCCCACACCACCTGGGCTCAAACTACACCTGCCTCTCAGAAGTGCACAGATCCACTTGTAGATTATCCATTTTTCACATGTAAAATATCTTCACATTATTTGCAGAACGAACATATATTTGTGTAAGAATATAGATGAGTTCAGAACAGTGTCTGGTGCACAGTAATTTTTCCATGTGTATTCAATATGACCTGTCTGTCATTGTTACTAATGATTTTTTCCCTTTCCCATATCAATCAAGCAAATAGCAAGCCCTATCCTTCAATGCTTCCCAGATGTGCAGCAGAGAGGCCAGGACTCCAGTTCCCAACAAGCTGAGTTTTTAGAACACTGCTGGGAGAAGCCTGGTGGAGAGGGCTATCTGCAGGGTCATCGTTGTTGGGAGCACAGGCTATCTTGAGAAGGAAGGAACAGCATCTGACATTTAAGACAACATGGAGTCATGGAGTCAAGGGAGTGGTGAGCAGCCCCTGGACTGGGCTCTGCTGGCAGAGGTCCCAGCTAAGACCAGGGGAGGCTGAGTGGGGCTGTGGGATGTAGATTTGAAGGCTTTATAAGGGCCAGACTGGTGACAGAGAGGTAGGGCTAAGCTGGGCTGGGGACAGTCACGAACTGAAGAGCACCACCTTGTCTAGCCACCAACTGTCACCACTGAGCTTCAGGAGTGTGTACTGGAGCCACCAACTCTCCAGAAAACTGCTTTCTATTTTCTAATCTTCCAATTTTAAAATTTGGCACACAATTTTTTAAAATGTTGTTTGCAGCCCACACTCAGCCTGAAGACTGCCTGTTCATAATCTCTAGGGTAGGAAAAGCTAGTGGTCTCCAATCCATGTCTATACCAAGACTGGAATGCCAGCTGTGTCCCTGCTGACAGTGGGGGTGGGGGTCACTTAACTTTCTGAATCTCAGCTTCTTTATCTATAGACTGCAATAAAGACATCTGCCTAGGGAGTGATATGATAACTTAAAGACACACAATATACATTAAATTAAAATCATAGTCTAGAAATACTTCGCTTGGGCCAAAACAAGAATACAAATATAGCCAAGCATGGTGGCACAAGCCTATGGTCTAAGCACTCAGGAGGCTGAGTAAGTAGGATCAAGAGTTCAAGGCCAGCCTGGGCCATATAGTGAGACCATGCCTGAAAAACCAAAACTAACATAACAGTGCACAGAATAGCATAGCCAAACAAAATGAGCCATAACCCAATTCCACTGAGCTGCCTAATTTGCACAAAAGGAATTGCATGATAAGAAATTGAAATCACATGCACAGTAGCTCACCTAACAAATGAGAATTTCTGCAAATAGAGAAGTTGCAGCCCACTGTAATATGCAGGTGGCTTTTCTGTTACTGCCATGCCCACACGTTTAACTAGATAAATGTGTTCTCTTTCCCACTCTGATATAAAGGTCAAATTCTTTCATCAGCCCATACACACACACACACACACACACACACACACACACACACACACACACAAGTGGCTGGTACAGGCAATGAGAATTTCGCCTCCCATCTTCCATTTATCCTTATTTAGGACCCTTATTGTTGTATCCAAAGGCCTCCTGGCTCCTGCTCACACTTATTACCTTGAGGAGCAAGTGACCCAGCTTTTTCTGAGATTGTCTATCAATCTATCAATCTCTATCTATCTATCTATCTATCTATCTATCTATCTATCTATCTATCTATCTCTATCCATAGAGGACTGGGAAGCTCAGAGGCCACAATTTCCATACAGGAAAACTTTCTAGTGAAATCCAAAGGCCTCCCTGTTCCTGTGGACATATCCAGTCCTTGGGAATGAGGAACCTGGCTTCTTTAAAAGGCATTTTAGTAGAAATCCTCTTCCCTGGTAACCGAGGGTCTCTGGATGGGGCGGCTCCATGGAGGGCTGTTAACCATCCCAGCAGAGGATACAGCTGATGAAGCAGGAACTGAAGGAGCCAACAGGTCCTTCTTAACTAGCCCATCTTCCCTGTGTGGAGCCCTAACCAACCTTTCGAAAGGTGAATCTTGGCCACCTACATGGTGGCCCATCAAGGAAGTATAACTAGGGAAAATACTAATTAGTAGTATTTCAAAACAAAATTTTAGCATCCCCGACCACAGTTGTTATCCTAACCTGGTTCAGCTGGAGAAACTCATGTTCCTGAAGGCATACAGAGTCCATTATCCAGGTACTCAGCTTCAGCCTGTTTAGAAGGGACCTAGTGGGTCTTATCAAACACTCCAATTTAGTCAAACACCAGAAAATTACTGATGTGGTTTACCTGTCTGATATAAAATCCATTTTCTTCAAGATGAGGAATAAGAGAGCTGTGGTGGTATTGTGTTCCCCAAAATATTGTATACCCTAATAAACTTATCTGGGGTCAGAGAACAGAAAAGCCACTAAATACTTAGGATAGACAGTGGTAGCACACGCCTTTAATCCTAGCATTCCAGAGGCAGAAATCCATCTGTTCAAGGATACAGTCAAGCATGGCGACTCACGCCTTTAATCCCAGGGAGTGATGGCAAAAACAAAGATATATAAGGCGTGAAGACCAGAAACTAGAAGCATTTGGCTGGTTAAGCTTTTAGCTGGTTAAGCTTCAGGCTTTCGAGCAGCAGTTCAGCTGAGAGCCATTGGGATGAGGACACAGAAGCTTCCAGTCTGAGGAAACAAGACCAGCTGAGAAGTTGGCCAGACCTGTTAAGATTCCTGCTACAGAGAGCCACACTGGAACAATAAACCTATCAAAGATTTACTCTTTTCTTTAAAGGGAGAACCTAAGGCCCATTGCAGGTAAGTTCTTCTATAAACTTGTGACCTGCCACTGCGGCTTGTGCTCTTGGGATTTTCCTCACGGGACATGACCTGAATGGCAATCTTATAAAGATAAGACCTGTGCTATCCC
>CABHPP010115731.1:0-11479 GCA_902168425.1 Peromyscus attwateri
TTTATTAATCATTTCTTTTAAAGTGCAATTAGATCTTTCTACGACCGCTTGTCTGTAGGATTGTGTGGTATACCTGTAGTATGCTTTATATTATAATATGCAAAAAACTGTTTCATTTTACTGGAGACATATGCTGAAGCATGTCAGTCTTAATTTGTACAGATATACCCATTATGGCTGTGACTTCTAATAGATGTGTAATTACAGAACCAGCCTTTTCAGAACTCAAAGCAGTTGCCTATTGAAATCCTAAAAACATATCTATTGTATGGTATACATATTTTAATTTTCCAAATTCTGCAAAATGAAACACATCTATCTACCAAATTTCATTTCTGAGTGTACCTTTAGGATTACTTCCTGCCGGTAATAGAGTTTGGTTATAGATGGAACAAGTAGGACATTTTTTTTTTTACAATTTCCTTGGCTTGTTGCCAAGTGATGGAGAAATCCTTTTTCAAATCTTTGCCATTGACATGGTGATTTTTTATGAAATTCTAAGGCCTCCAGAAGACTTCCTATTAATAATCAATCAATTTTATCATTACCTTGTGCTAGAGGACCTGGCAGACCTGTATGGGATCTGTGTTTATATATATGTGTTATATATATGTGTGTGTGTGTGTGTGTGTGTGTAATGATCCTTATTCCTGATTATTTCCTGTAATTGCATAAATAGCAAAGTTAATTCTATTTGATAAGAAATAAATTCAGCAGTTTCAATATGTAAAACAACCCTTTCTGCATAATGAGAGTCAGTAACTATATTGAGAGTTCTGTAAAGTCCATTAGTACCATAAGAATAATATACAGTTCTGACTTTTGTACAGAATTTTAAGGGCATTGAACCACTTTACTTAAGTTTCCTGATTTATATCCTACTTTTCCCGATTTATTTGCATCAGTATAGAGCGTAGGGACTCCAGAGATTGGTGTTCTCCATACAATGTGAGGAAGGACCCAACTACTTCTTTTTATTAATTTAATTCTCTCACTTTGGGGATAAACTGTTGTTAACCTCTCTCAAAAAATTACTGCAAGCTCTTTGCCAATATACATTATCTTTCCATAAAGAGGAAATTTCCTCATTAGTAAAAGGTACTACAATTTCTGCTGGGTCCATTCTTGTCAATTGACGAAGTTTTAGTTTTCCTTTTAAAATCAAATCAGAAATCTTTTCCACATATGTCTTTATTTTCTTACTCTGTTTATGTGGTAGAAATATCCATTTCAATATAATATCTTCCCTCTGCATCAAGATCCCTGTAGGGGACTGCATAGAGGGTAATATAACCAGAATGAAGTTAAGCTCTTGATTCACACGATGCCGTGTGCATTCTGTAATTTCTTTTCCACCAAAGCCAATTCTATCTCAGCTTCAGCTGATAATTCTCTTGGACTATTTAAGTCCTTGTCCCCATCTAGGGTACTGAGCAAATTACTCAGTTCATCAGGACTTATCCCAATAAGTGAACCATAAATTGGAAATGTCTCCTAGTAATCTTTGAAGCATTATGAGTCAGCAATCAATTATTAATTTGTACCATTTGGGGTCTAATTTTTTTGTAGACCTATTTTATACCCTAAGTAATTAATAGAATCTTCTCTTTGTATTTTTTTTCAGAAGCACTTTGTATCCCCAACAAAACTTTCTTTACTTCTTTGAACATATTTTCTAAAGTGTCTACTTTTGAATCAGCTAATAAGATATCATCCATATAATGGTAAATTATAGATTGTGGAAACTACACACGAATTATTTCCAACAGTTTTTGCACAAAATATTGGCACAGGGTGGGGCTATTTAACATTCCCTGTGGGAGAACCTTTCATTCTCTTAACAGGCTGAAAATTATTATAAGTAGGTACATTAAGGCAAATTTTTCCCTGTTCTTTTCTTGTAGAGGTATAGTGAAGAAATAGTCTTTTCAGTCAATAACTATAATAGGCCATCCCTTAGATAACAGAGAAGGCAGAGGAATTCCAGGCTGTTGAGAGCCCATCAACTTAATCACTTTATTTATGGCTCTCAGATTCTTCAATATTCTCCATTTTACAGATTTTTTTTAATAACAAATACAGGAGAATTCCAAAGGCTGGTAGATTCTTCAATATGTTGAGCATTTAACTGCTCCTGAACCAGCTGTTCTAAAGCTTATAGTTTCTCTTGTGTCATAGGCCACTGCCCAACCCAGACAGGTTTGTCAGTTACCATTTCAAGGGTAAGGCCCCTGGTACCTCTGAGATATCAACAGCTGTTGTGCCCTTTTGTACACCCTGAATGATCGCTATTTTTTATAGTGTCTTATAATATTATTCCCAGAAACATGAATTGGTTTTTGGTCTGCTTCTGAGATTGGAGGAATGTTAATCAGGGTATTCCATTGCTGTAATAGATCACAACCCCATTGATTCACTGCTACATTTGCCACATATGACCTCAGCCCTCCTATCTGTGCTTCTGGCCCTATACATTCAACCCATTTTGTGCTTTGTTTTACCTGAGATAGAGTTCTAATCTCTAAGAACTGAACATCCACTTCCTGAAGAGACCAATTTGGATGCCATGACTCTGGTGTAATTTTAGTCACATCTGCTCCTGTGTCCAGCAAACCTTCAATTATAATGTTATTTAATCGTACCCTTAGCTTTGGTCTTTGATCATTTGTGAAAGTCTGCCAAAATATTTGTTTTTATGGGTTTTTTGGAATTTTTGATTCATCTTCCAAAGATATTCTATTATCCAGAGTTGTATGGTTTTTTACAGTAGGTGCTGGATCTTCTAATTTTTTTCCAGGGGGGAGGAGTTTCCTCTATGGTGACTGGGAACGACCTGACCATGTTTGACTTGGGGGCCTGTGAGAGGCCCCCAAGGTATTTCCCAATGGTAAAGTGTTGCCCTGTTTGTCTCTTGTTGATCTGCATTCATTGGTCCAGTGTCAGCCTTTGCCTTATCTTCTGCATAATCCAGAAGGTTGGGGCCTTCTGTTTGGGTTATTCTTAGAAGAAACATTGTTTCTAGGAGCACCCTGTGTACAGTTTCTTCTTATATGGCCTGGTTCACCATAACATCTGGCACTTTGACATCTCTTCAGGCCTTTGGAAATCACCTCTCCTATCCAAGCATATCACTACAGTTATGAGACTCAATATTGACTGTGTTGAGTCCATACTTCTATGGGTGTTGATCTGACTTTTAAAGGTGCAATTATCTTTTTGCATTCTAAATTGGCATTTTCAAAAGCCAAAGATTGAACTAGTACTTGTCTAGCTTCTTGATCTGATATTATTCTACTTACAGCTTTAGTCAGTCTTTGCAAAAAGTCAGTGAAGTGTTCTTTTGAGCCTTATATGACTTTAGTAAATGGCTCAATTCTTTTTCCTGATTCTTGAATCTTATCCCAATCATTTAAGGCTGCTGTATGGCATAGGAACAAGGTATGTGCATCAAAGATAAGCCTACTTATTTATGTCAGCAAAACAGCCCTCACCAAGTATCTATCTTGAGAAATCTCAAAATCTCAACCCTTACCTTGCTGTTCAAGGGCCTTAGTTTCTTCTCTCAACCAGCTTTTCCACTGTAATTGATGACTATGTTCTAATACTGCTGAGACTAATTGATTACAGTCATTTGGAGTGATTCTATTCCTGGAAGACCACATATTCAGCAACTGTCTTACATATGCTGAATGAATACAATAGGAGACCATTGCTTCCTTTATATTTTTTAAGTCTCTCATATGTATAGGCTCCCATTTACAATCTGCATATCCTTTGGGATAATTAATATTTGCTGGCTTTTCACAAATAGTAACAGGATACGTCATAGCAGGTGAGCTCACCACTTTAGGCAAGTCATCTCTAACTCTCTAAGGTACTGGTGAGGTTAAATCCCCTCTAACCTCTGTTATCTGTGCCTTAACACTCTTTTTATCAGCTTTCACAATTTCTTCTAAGATTTGAAATCAATTTGTCACTACCTTCTATAGATTCTGAACCTCTTGAACAGTAAATGATTCCAGTGACTTCATTAGATCAGTTTCTTGTTTTCATCATTCATACGTAATTCTGAAGATTTCATTTTATCCATCAATGCTACTTTGTCATCCTTAGAAATTATCTGTATGGCATGTAAATTGCCTTCCAAAAGTGATGTTCTATCAGATAACTTATCATAACCAATTTCCATGGAATGAAGTTTTCATGACAACTAATCATTATCACATTCTAAGGAATAGATTTTTCCAGCCAATTTCTCATTACCACTTTGCAAAGTCTGTATAATTTCAATTAGGTTCTCATTTTTGGCACTGTTGTCAAGCCATTTTTAAGGATATGATATGAATTTCGAGACTGATAGCAACTATAACTAAAAATATATACATCACAGGTAGGCTGCATATCTCATCTAAAATTCCATCCCTAGCAGAAATGAGAAAATTTTTAATTACCTGCATTGTAATTTCCGCCACTGCCATAAAAGAAGATTACAAATTGAAAAAAAAATTATCAGTTAAAGAATGAAATTATCAAGTAATTTACCTCAGATAAAATCCTAAGGAGAGAGCCAGGCAGCATGCTTTAATCCCAGCACTGGGGAGGCAGAGGCAGGTGGATTTCTGTGAGTTTGAGGCCAGCCTGGTCTACAGAGCCAGATCCAGGACAGGCACCAAAACTACACAGAGAAACCCTGTCCCAGGAAAAAAAATCCTCAGGCAATTGTCCTAGGTGTCCTAGGTGATTTTAGGATATAATGATGATGTTTGGCCAGCAGGTGTCACACCAAAGCAGGTTGGTTCAGGCTGACTCAGGCTCCGGAGGTGGGCTCCGAATTTAACTCACCCAGGCAACCCCCACATGATATCCATGAGTACTAGGTAGAGCTGCAGGGACCACAACAGATTATATACACCAATGAGGCAATACACGGAATGAGCTGGAAATGCTTAGGTGCCTTTGTGCAGCCTGGCTGGGACATCTGAAGACAGTAAGGCTGGAGGTACAGGGCTGCTGAACTTGATAGAGCTTCCGCAGCCAGCTAGGAGCCAGGTGGTGCAGCCAAGCTGGACTCTGTTCAGGTGGCAGACTGACTATGCGTGGCTGGTGGATAGCAGCACACCATGCAAATTGTAATGCAGCAGGATCCCGGGGAGTAGCAGAATGTGCAGGGACCCTGGAATGTAGAAGGGGTGGGAATTTCAAAAAATGGAGTCCAGACCCCAATTAGGCGAATGGGGTATTGCCGTGCAGGACTGTGTGCCCTGGCAGGGGGCGTTTGGAGTTTGGCCACATTGGGCGCCACTAGTAAGTGAATTCCATGAGAGTCTGTTTAAGGGGTACCAGAGGTTTATTAAGATATGAAACAGGGAAATATACTCATGAATACAGGATATGGTAAATCCAGTTACAGAGTCCTTGGAAAGCTGGGTACCAATCACATACTGCTTCATGCCGCCTGATCCTGTCTTTACCACCCAAAAGAGCACAACCCCCCTTTCTCTTCCCTTTTAAGAGATCATGTAGACAGACAAGAAGCACCGCCTGTATCAGGCCAGGTAGCCCAAGGTCATTGGCGGTGCGAATACTCACTACACGATATCATTCATGTTTAATTTTCCCAATTCCCTGGTCGTGAACCCAAGGGGCTTCATTGATTTATACTCCCTCAGTGTGCAGCAGCACGTTTCCCCGTACGTTTACTTGAGAGCGACCATGTCAGCTGTGGCAGTTCTTGCCAGTTCATCATCATTGTCTTCATTTGCATTTCCCAAACAGCTGGCCTAACAGGCCTTCTTCGTGTATCTTGTACCCTTTCTGACCACCTGGTTGGATGTCTCTCTGTGCTCTGGATGTCGGGCCTTTGTCTGTGGAATAGGTAGCAGATGTTTTCTTCCAGCCTGTAACTTACTTTAATTTTCTCTTAAGATTTTTGGAAGAAACTTAAGACAGTTGCTTTTCTCCGTCTACTAGAAAAAGAAAGAAAGAAAAAAATGTGATGGGGGTTGTGGATGAGACTAGTTTACCTATTTTTTAAAATGTTATTCTGCATTGGGAAGCTATTTACTCTACCTCACTGTAACACTGCCCCAAAGATGAGACCCACGTCCCCATAAATGACACTGCAAAGATTGTCAGTGAAACATGAGGGGAGCCAGTGGATTCCCATTACTTGCATTATAGCCAACAGCCACTACAAGAACAAATGATTCCATTACACAGATGGTTAAATTCATTGCCAGACCAGAGCTGGATGACTTCACTACTGAACTGTAAGTTTTCTCACCAGGTAGACTGATTTGATTGATTTAAACTATATTGAAAACATCATTCATTCATGACACTTGAATGATTTTTAATGTTTTTACATGTACTTACGTATTTATTTGTGCTCATGAGTGTCTGCCACAGCTCAGGCGTGTGTGGTGGTCAGTTCTCTCCACAGCTCAGGCGTGTGTGGTGGTCAGTTCTCTCCTTCCACCTGTGGACTCGGGCCATCCACAGGGGTCAGGCTGGGGGGCAGGTGCCCTTACCCACCTCTCACCCACCCCGTTTTGTGCTGTGCTTTGTTAAACAGCTTATACAAACATGCTGGGGTGTGCTGAAGTCTGAAGCCACCTTGATGAGGGACTGGAATATGGCGGTGGCTTCTCAGCAAGCGCCGGTGTGCCTGAACACTCCTGTGGTTAGAAGGCAATGCAAATAATTAAGGAGCAAGAACGGAAATGGATATTGTGCAGAACGAAGTCAATAGGCAAGAGACAACAAGCCACAAAGCGTATTGATTGCCTGTAACAGCCGTCTAAGGCAAGATGAGGTTCACGCCTGAAGGTTGCAAAATAGTCTGTACCATAAAAAGAAGGGCGTGGTGGGTTTAGCTGCACCTAGGCCAATGAGAGATCTAGAACAGCAGTTGGCTGGAGAGATGACCCAGTGGTTCAGAGCACCACCCTGGGGGTCAAGACCCCTCTGGGGGCAAACAACACTTTTATAGGGGTTGCATATCAGATATCCCGCATATCAGACATTGACGTTGCAATTCATAACAGCAGCAAAGTTACAGTTATGAAGTAGAAAATCATTTTGTGGTTGGGGTCCCCACAACATGAGGAACTGTATTAAAGGGTCGCGGCATTAGAAGGTTGAGAACTGCACTGGTCTGGAAGTTCATTGAGATGTACAGAACCCAGACCACTGCTTTGGCTGGTCTGAGTTGGCTTGCAAGCTCCAGGGATCTGCCTGTCACTTACGGAGAGGTTTGCTAGTCTTCGGTATCGTCTCAGCTTGTGTTCACGAGCTCAGGAACCCACTGCAGCTATGGTCTCTGTGCAAGATCAGGCCAGCGAGGTCCGGCAGCATCCCAGCACACAGCACTGATTAACTCAGCAGGTTGGAGAGGAGAGCAGAAGGGAAGGGGTCAGGGCACACACTGAGAGTGTCCAAGTTGAGGGTGGGTCTGATCAAGTACATTGTTTGTATTTATGAAATTCTCAAAGAATAAATGAATGATATTCTAGTTTTAAAAGATTTTGATCAGTTGGTGCAGAATTATGGGCTGTTCCAACCACTCCCCAACTGCCAAGCTGAAGAAAAACAAAAACAAAAACCCCTAACACATCAGCCAGGCCCCTAAGAAATCAGGCAATAAACTGCCTAAAAAGTTTGATTTCCTCTGCTCCTAAAACATTTGATTTCCTCTGCTCCTCTCTTCCCTAACTTCAGTCCCAAAGAGCTAGCTCTTTTGTAGGAGACTCCATTAATTGTGTGCCATGGTGATGTCTGAGGGCATCAGAACAAGAAACAAAGCATTCAAGCCCCTTCAAGGGAATGCATGCACTCACCGGTGGGGCTTCATCTGCCAGTGCCTCCCACGCTCTCAGAGCATGCGCTGGCCCTCTGAGAGATGCACACAGGGCAGGCTGGCACTGGTGCCTCAACCAGGGATGGTCAGTAGTCGGCGGAGATGCATCCCAGTTCTCCCCTTAGGGGTGACAGCTGTGAACTGTGACCCCAGTGGGATGAAGCTGTAGTGGCCCATGATGATGACTGGTTTGCTAGTACCCACTTTCTTTATTGGCTGACTGTTCACCGTGCTCCACTAATCCACACTCTTTATCGTGTTTCCAGGGACCATGTCCCAAATGCTTTCCCCACTTCTAACCTGATAGCTGTCCCCACCCCCAACAACTTAGATATGCAAATAAGGGAAGATAGGAAGCAAGTGAAGAGGTAGATGGGGCAGCCTGACTTGAACTAAGGTGAGCTGAGAAGCCACCACAGGCAGGCCTCTGGCCCCCGTGACAGCTTCTGAGGAGTTGCTGTCCTTCTCAGTAGCCTGACACCGCTAGGAATGAGCATTCTGCCTGCCACCCAGGTCCTCCATCTTGTCACCTGGGCAGCTGTCGCTCACCCATCATCTGTCCCTTGTATCAGCATAGTTGGTGGTTTCCTGAGAGCTGGGTGGCAAATGTCAATTCCATAAGACACCCCCACATTGTTAAAATAACACCCCACAAAGGACATTATTCTGATGACCCATGGAAAACAGACACCAGTAATTTCTGAAGTACAGAAAGCCATTATGTCAAGCATATTCTGCCCAAAAAACAACATCCTAGGACCCCTGCACAGCATTCTCACTAGAAATAAGTCAGGATGTTCCTCACTGATACCTTAGGTATGAAGAGAGGTGATTCTGAATATTCACCATGAAGGAGGCAGACAGATCTGTGCTCAAAACACCATAGAGGAGGCTGAAATGACTCATGAGCTTTTCTCCTCCCCCCCTCCATACACACATACACACACACACACACACACACACACACACACACACACACATCAGCACAGCCACTCCCTGTTCCACGCCACGCACAACTCCTAATCAAGAACAATTTCAGGTTGAAGCCCTTTAAGCCCCTTGGGATAAAGAACAATCCTGAGATTCCTTGGACACTTCTCTGGCCTCCTGAAGCTGACCAAATCTGGATCAGGTGTGTTGGTTTTGGACCCCATGAGGCCTGGCCAGCATGGCCAGTAGAGAGCTGTCTGCAAAATATTAGCTTTTGATATTTTTTAAGAAGGGTGAAAAAGAACACATTTAACCAGATTTCATTTCTTCAGCATTTTGTGAGTTGGGGTTGGCATGAGTCGGGAATATAATCATCTCAACTGTGTTTGAAAGAATGCCGTGCCTTTCCCAGCTTGCACGGCTTTCTCGCTCCAATAAGCCACCCTGCTCTTGTTCCTGGAGGGGTGACAGCGCTGAGGGAAATTTCTCCCAATGACTCCCACATGTCTCAGACCACGCCAGCCCATGACAGCCAGAGCTGTTCTTCGTTTTTATTCCCGGAAGATCACGGCCAAAGTCCTACTGGCTTTGCCCCTGGAAATTAGTTCGCTCATTTCAAAGTAAGTCCCCAGATGGTTCCTGAGAGGACCTTCCCCAAAATATCCTGGGGTTCACGCCCAGAATCCTTCCCTACTGGCTTCCACGTTTACTTCCATGCAGCAGGGTCTGCCATCTGCTGGGTGCACTGGCCTCTGGTGCCATTGCTGGTGGCCGCTGCAAGGATCAAAGACCTAATGTCCCTGGCCACCACACCTGAGACCAAGCAGATTTCCCAAACACTTGCGTATCGTGAGAATGCTCCCAGAGAGTGGCATGGGCTCGTGGAGGGCTGTGACAGTGTGTCATCATCGCCTTGTCCTTGGAGCCCTACCTGATCTCAGCTGGACGTATCTCACTTGCACTGGATTGGGGACCCAAGCACCTAATAACATATCCGCTCTCTCCTTGACACTGGACTTGTGGCCCTGGTAAGATGGTGCATAAGTCATTTTCCAAAACTATGGACTCAGCCAGTCAGGGTGATGCATGCCTTAAATCCCAGCACTCAGGAGGCAGAAGCAGGTGGATCCCTGTGCCTTCAAAGCCAGCCTGGTCTATATACAAAGTTCCAGACCAGCTCCAGCTAGGGATACATAATAAGGCCTTGCCTAAAAAAAAAAAAAAAAAAAGCAAAACCAACTATATCCTATTCAGAATGTTCGTTAACAGAGCCACGTTGCCATGGGTTATTAAGTTTCCCTATTGTTATGACTGACTGCCGTCACACAAATGCAAAGTGAGACCACGATCAGGCCTGTACATCCCACTCATCATCCCCACGGCCCCCCTTCCTTTCCCAAGGTGCCGAAGCAACTGTGCTGTCAGGAACAGACTCTGTCCCCATTAAAATGCTCCCCAGAGCAGCAAGAACAGATAGATATGTGTGCACACAGGCACAGGGTTAGAGATTAGGTCGCAACATCACAGGGGCTGCAAACTTCAGGTCCTCTGGGCTGGCCTGCAGGCGGGGGCGGGGGGGGGGGGGGGCAGAAAGGTGATTGCTGCAGCTCATGTACAGAGGCAGCCTGGACACAGAACTTCGTCTGCTTTGGGGTACTTCCGGTCTCTTTTTTTCTCTTTCTTAATGTCTTCAACTGACTAGATGAGGCCCACAGCCAGTTAAGGAAGGTAATCAGCTTTACTCAAAGTCTGGTGTGTGTGTGTGTGTGTGTGTGTGTGTGTGTGTGTGTGTGTCTGTCTGTTGATATATGTACATGCTTGTGTGGGTTTGTGCACATGTACATATGAGTGCACATGTGTACATGTTCATGTGGAGACCAGAGGTCCCTGCTGGGTGTCTTTCTCAATTGCTTTCCATCTTTTATTTCATTTTATTTTGTTTTATTTTATTTTATTTTTGATGTGGTCTCTCACTGAGCCTGGGGATCATTGATTTCAGCTGACTGACCAATGAGCCCCAGTGACTCTCCTGTCCCCACATGCCCCCTCAACACTGGGCTTACAGGCACACACTGCCACACCCAGCATATACAGGCATTCTGGGGACCCAAAGTCCAGTCCTCATGTTTGCACAGCACGTGTTATCCCTGCTGAGCCTCTTACCAGCCCCAAAGTCTACCGATTTAAATAGCAATGAAGACAAGTTGAATGAAGTGTCAGGGTAGCCAAATCCAGCCTCAAGTGCAGACATAGCTGTTTCGGGTTAAGGTTGGGATGGGGAGAATCTCTTCATTACTCTGCTACAGTCTGTGCTTCTGAGCGCAGAATCCGGAACCACACACCTAAGTCTTGCCTCAAAGCACCTGTGCTTGGCTTAGTTCCTAGAATCTCCCCCTAGGAAACGGTGGATGTTTACTGTGTGGGTACAGACCTCAAGAGGTTTACTAGAGTGGCTATCTCAAACATGACTGTGTTTGCCTCAGATATAACATCCGGACTCCCTGGAGAAATCCGAAGCTGCAGTATCAACCCTCCCAAGATCAACAATCCTGGTCCCCTCCTGGAACAGCTGCTGGACCATTAGGGCAGCTGGTGACAAATGGGCTGCATGAGCAAAGAAGCCAGTTTGTGCTACTGCAAGCATTGCAGACAGGTGCTGTTGTCCTAGGAGTCACACCCGCACCCCTGCAG
>CABHPP010115731.1:27336-39077 GCA_902168425.1 Peromyscus attwateri
GACACCCTCTGATGTGAATGTTTTTCTCTGCCTACCAGAAATGATCTTTTTCTATGCTGATCCCCGTGACTGAATGGAAGGGAAGCAGGTGTGGACTCCATGTGCATAATTTCTTCCATACAGCTTTGCTATGGAAGTGCTTGAGGAAGGGGCTCCAGCTCATTCTTGAGGAAGGGGCTCCAGCTCGTTCTTGAGGAAGGGGCTCTAGCTTGTTCTTGAGGAAGGATTCTCACATGGGAATTAAGCTGACTGAGTTCTGTCATCCTTCTCAATCCCTTTGTCACCTAGCTCTCTCCTGAAGGGACAGGTCTCCTGGGAACACCTCATTATCTGCCCATCCTCATTTTGGAATTGTATGTTCCTTATGTGCAAAAAGAAACACATGACACAAGGGACAGCAAGGCTCCCAGGCTCCCCCGTGTCCAGATCACATTTCCCACTTGGGACATGCAATAGACAGCGCTAAGACTTAGTAAGTGTGTTGAGCCTCAGGACACACACCAACCCCAGAACTGTCCATAGCTCAAACCCCCAACCTTGGAATTTTAGAGACAGAGGAAGCCCAGAGTCACTGAGTCCCAAATCCTTCAAGGATAGACATTCTCTCTCTAACCACCCCAGAGATGCTTTTGCCTGGCACCTTTAAGAGGTCCTTGCTGCCATCCTGGGAGACTGAGGCCACTGAGAACACTTAATCCATTTGCGGGCAGTGCACCTTGTGAACTGTTTCCTCCTCATACCAAGTTCCCAGTTGGACTTCCTGTGATTTGAAAGCATACACACCCACTCCCAACTGGATGGAATAAAACATCCATACATCACCACTCAGTTATCCAGGAACTCATCATCCCAGTTCCTCCTCATCTTTTCTTCTCCATCAAAATATCTAAGGTCAGCTCAAAAATTCCTCACAGAGCATGACCTCTGACCTACCACCTCCCAGTCACCATCTTCTGAATATTTTCTGTGTGTGTGTGTGTGTGTGTGTGTGTACAAGTGTGGGGGACAGAGGTTGGTGTTGGGTGTCTTTTTCACTCACTCTCCCCCCTATTTTTTTTTTTTTTTGAGACAAGGTCTCTCACTGAATCTGGAGCTCACTGATTCAGCTGGACTGGCTGGTCAGAAATCTCCGGGACCTCCTATCTCTGCCTCCCAGTGCTGGGGTTACAGGCACAGGGTCCTATGCCAGCTCTTCCTGTGGGCTCTGAGTGTGGTGTTTGTTCAGTGGGCACTGCACTGACTGAGCTATCTCCTCACCCCTCTTCTGAACATTTTCTGTTTTGCCAACGTTTCCTATGAAGGAAGCACCCAGAACAAAAGGCACACTGAGATCCCAGCTCCATAGAACTCCATCTACACACTGCAATTCACTAACGTGACCCAGAATTATATGTGCTTCATACACAGTGATCAGCTTTTCCCACAGCTGTGAAATAAAAGAAGTGGACTGAAGAGAGGGTCTTATAAGTTATTAAAAGACCGCATCCTCTCTCCTCCTTCATTAATAATAGAATTACTTAAGAGACCAGGCCCTAGCAAAGATTATGAATGACAGGTTTAGATAATTAAACCATAAGATTTCACCCCAAGGTGAAATCCATGTATATGCGCCAACACCTACCTCTGCATTCTCCTCTCCAGCACCGCCCGGGATTTGGAGGGGCTCTCACCTGAAGGTCTGCCTGCCAGTGTCTCCCCAACTCTGGATTGTTTTTCTGTCTCAGTTTGTCGGGTGTTCCTAAAGTGATGTCTTCTTGCAGCTTGTTGGAAACTCACTGGTGGTTTTCCTTTGTCTTTCACAGGTCAGCTAAAGGATGCCATCACCCAGCGGCACCTACAGCAGGTAGCTCTCGGTGAGTATGCTGCAGAGCCCTCGGAATGAATAGGGTGTTCCCTGCAGAACCCTTGGAATAAAGGGGGGTGTATGCTTCAGAGCCCTCAGAATGAAGAGGGGTATGTACTGCTACAGAGCCCTTGGGGTGAAGGGGGACTGGTCTAAGCTAATTCAGCTAAATGACAAGCCTTCAACACCCTGGAAGTTAAGGAAGGCAAGGGGTGGAGTCTGCGCACCTCCTCTGGGAAAAACCAACTCCCAAACCTGTGTGCTTGCACTTGGCTGTTGACAACTGCCCTTCCAACCGCTTCCTTATCCCCCCAAGCTTTCCCGTCCCATCCGAACCTGAACCCTGCTCCCCAGAGTGCTATTCTGAACCAGGACTGAGCAATCCTAACCATAGCAACTTGTGGCAAAAACAGGAACCCATCAGTGTCTGTGGTCTGTGGGCACCAGGCCTTATCATCATCATCACATTCACAGGAGGCCAGGGTGTCCTCCAGATGGGGGAGATTCAGTGGCCTGCCTGTGGTCACAGGGCTGGTGCTTGCTGGAAGGAGATGATGACCCCAGGTCTCTCTGAGCATTCCTATGATTCCTAGCCTACAACAATGGTTGACTCACTTCAGTGCATTGATAATGTCAACAGTGAACCCACATGGTCATATCCAAGGGGCCTCCTGCACCTTCAGTGGCAGACAGATGTGGGAAGTGTCCATTTTGATATGGAACTCAAGAAGATCACCTGGAGGATAGTGTCATTCTCCAGAAGGCTTATGGAACAGATCTGGAAAAATCACCTCACTTTCTTTCCAGCTGGCCAGGACTAACCGCTAATACTCCAAACAAGAGGAGCCCCGCCCTTGTGATAGCCTGGGTCCTGCAATGACTCACAATTAAAGAAACCCAGTACCTAGAGCTAGTGGAAGGGAGGAATCACGGAAAGCTAATGTCATGATCATGACCCAGTAATAATAATCATCATGAAATGACAACCGATGAGTCAAAATGTCAGGACACGTGTGCCCAGGCCACCTGCCTGGGCTCTGAGCCCCCCACTGGCAGCCTCGGCAGGGTCACACTCCTGCACTCCATTGCCAGGGACTCAGAACACTTAGAGTTGACATTCTTCCCATGCCATCTGCCTCAGAGAACCAAGGGAAGGAAGGACAGCCTCTGTTAGAAAGATATGCAAGTTGACCTGGGTCGTGCACCCTGCCCTGTGCTCACCCTGGGCATGTCACTGGAGTGGAGTCACCCCACCTGTCCCTCACACAGGGTCATTCTCCAGCTTTCATATTGCTGACTCATTAGAAGTAGTGCCAAAGTGGAAATGCCGCTCAATCCAGAGGTGATTTTCGCTTTGGCCTGGGAAAGCATGTCTGTAGCAGACAAAGCATGGCTGCTGCAGGCAAGGGCTGCTCTGTCCTGTCTGCTCCCCAGCCCAGAACCCCCCAGGTCTGGTCCTCCTCACTGGGACACGTGCCCTCAGGGCCTTTCTGCGTGTTCTTAGAAATCATATGCCTTCATTCCGCTGCCTGCCTCCCTGAGGCCGTCTACACTGTGCAGGTGTCAGGGGCAGCAGGACCAGCTGTCCCAAGGCGGCCGTCAGCAAACTTTGGGCAGAAGTCTAATTAAGAGCTTCAGAAAGCCCCACTTGTTTTAAAAGCATATTATCCCAATTAGAGACGAGGTGTTAACATATGCCAGCTGCTGCTTTAGGGACTTGACTCCAGGTTGCTGTCCAGGATCCTTCAGAGGCTGTCTGATATCTGTGGCCCCGTGTGACCCCGGTACAGAAGGGGTTCTTGTCTGTGAAGGAGGCTTTGTCCTCCGCCCTCAGCTGCAGCTGGCACTTGTGTCAAAGGCTAGGGCAGGGGGCTTCAAGAGTAGCCCTCTGTATGCTGGTGTGGTCTGCTGTCCTGTCCCGTCTTTGGGGCTTCTAGTGCAAGAATTAGGCAGTGACCAGCCAGCCAGCAGCGTCTGCCTCTCTGTCTGGTTTGCGCCCCTCTGCCTTTGCCTCGCCCTTCGTTTTAGGCCGTTAGTCTTTCTGTGTGTCCCTAGGTTTCTATGGAGGATGGGTTACTGGTTACTGGTTACTGGTTGGGAGTACCCTGGAAACCAATCAGATCTAAGCAGAAAAGGTTGGCCCAAAACTTCAGCATCTCTATATGCAAAACAGATCAGTGTCCAAGGAAATTCATATGAAGACAACACCATATCCCAAGGAACATAGACTTAGTGGTGATATGAGAGGCGCCATTTGGAAGAGATCATTGCCTTGATGAGGGAAATCCAGGGGTGTGATGGAGCTGGCTCGTTCCATGTCGCAAGAACTGGCTGGCGATGTGTCGGGAATATGGGGTACTGTTATTCAACACAGCTGGGGCTAAGAATCAAATTATGTAAGTTTATAGTTGCGTTATATTTAAAAAAAAAACAAACTCTTAAATTTCATTCATTGCTAATTATTATCTGTGTTTTTGAAGTCATCTACAGCCACCATACCTCTATGGGGTGGTGTGGGGGTCTGCACAGTGCACGTTACTCTGCATTTCCTCAAGTCCCAGGTTATTGACACCACACAACAGCTTAAAGTCAGCTATGGTGGGAGAATTCACATCAAAGGAATGGGCAAATCTTCTCAGCAAGGGCTTTCCCCCACCCGGCTGCTTTTATAAGCACAGCACTGACATACAGACATACAGACATACAGACAAGCACCCCATGAAGCCAGCTGTCTCCTCCCCCTCCTGGCTACAAACACAGCTCAGGGCTCTCTTTTTATACCTGCCCAAAGCGTATCCGGGAACTCACCCTTCCTCACAGCCTTGGTCCTTTTGACAATCAGTGGACAAGGAAACTCATGAAGATTTTGGCATGAGGCACGACCAGCATTGAGCCCTGTCAGCCCCCTGGATGCGGCAGCCTGAGAGATCCAGGGGTGGCCTGGAAGAGACCTGTCAATGGCCACTTGTAAGAACATGGACAACAGACATGGCTCAGAGGAGAACTGGGTCCTTCATGCTGGCTTGGGAACGAGTGCCATGATGTTATTTTAACGCAGGCATTACTTGGAGAGTTGAAAGTGTGGGTACAACCGTATTCCTCACTACCTGGAATGGTACAGTGGCTGGTGGGCCAGATGAGACAACCGGCCTGTGTCTCTGAGGAGTTTCACAACACGTCTCTCTGTGTGTTTTCTTCTCTAATGCCCACAAAATCCCCAGGAGGTCAATACTTCTTCTCTAGCCTTCAGAAGCAATGAGGTGGGAAAAACAGCCAATGCAGGGTTGGTTTTGACCCTGGACCTGGAAAACAGTGCCCACGTTCAGGCAAGCCTGCTGTGTCCTCTGTGACCCCAGCCCAGGCCTCACTGGGCTGGCCCTCCCTGCTGGTCCCCACATTACAGCTAAGACCCAAAGTGGTTAGTAGTTATAGATGCATAACCAGACAGCCTGGTTGATTCAGGCTCTGCCAGCTGCCACACTGCACTGCCCTGCACACTTTGCCTGGCATCCTGGTGTCCAGACAGGGGCACAGAGCTAAGGCCTGCCCCCCACCCAGAATCTCTAGCCTAGCTAGAAAAAGAGGATGAGTACTGAGAAGAGGCCAGCTTTGAACTGTCAGAGTTGCCTGCGTCTCCATCCACTGTCCTTTCTCTTGCATGCACAGAGCTAGCTCAGCCTTGACCCCCTCCAGGAGGACTCCCCTGGCCTCTTCCCCCACCCCCACCCCAGCCTCTTCTCCCTGGGTCTTGTTTTCTTCAGCCTTATGTGTTTCTGAGCTCACCAGCCTCATTTTATAATGACTAATAATTTCCAAGCTATTCTCCACATTAAAACATGAATTCCTTGAAAGCTGGGTGCGGAGGAATTTAGTTTTGTGTCCCCAGCAGCCGGCATACGCAGTGAACAGGCCAGATCAATGGGCCAATGAATGCTTCCCCAGACGGCTTCCAGACCCACACATCTCACAAAAGTACAATGAGACATTTGAACATAAAATAAAATAAGTCCATTTAAAACAAGTGGAAGGAGTAAGTGCTTTTGGACCCCACAGCTGAGCAAATTACACACATAGGCAATAAATTCGGCTCTCCCTTGTCTAGCCGCAGAGCAAAAAGAAGCACCCAGAATTCCTGAGTTTTCATTTTCTGACAGCAGGGAGCATACTAACTAATTTATCTGCAGAAATAGAATTTCTTCCTGGAACTAAACACAAGGCAGAATTTATCGTGTGGATCATAAGTAAAGGACACCGAGTAACATCACGAATGATGTCATGTAAAGGACACCTAGTGACTCCGGGAATGATGTCTTCAACTGCAGTTTTACAGAAGAATCCCAATGTTGTCCAACCAGATGATTCTTGTATCGACCTCCATAAAAGCGAGAGGTCTGACATTAAAGCATAACTCACAGAAAGTGTTTATGTGAGCAGCCAGGATAATAGGATCCAGGTACCCTGCTTTCTGATAGTCACAGGGAGGTGGGGATAAAAGGGAGAGAGTCTTCCACAGGGAATGCGCTGGCCGGGCCTCCCCTCTCCTCTTGAGCAGCAGTCTATGAAGGTCTGAGACACATTTCACTCATGATCAAAACTCTTAACAAGAACTGTGGTTAGAACTTAAAAAATGCAAGACACTCCTAAACATGGTGAGAAGTGTCAGGTAAGGACAGCCACCACAGCTTTGGAGGCCTGGCGCAAGGAATGGTCGCTGGCACTTGTCACTGAGACCTTAGGACAGGGCTGAGTGTTAAAGAGCTGCCAGGATCAGGAACCACAGAAGAGAATATGAAATAGACTAAGGCGGAAGGTTTGTGGGGTGTGTGTGTGTGTGTGTGTGTGTGTGTGTGTGTGTGTGTTGTGCATGGTAGAGAGAATAACTGGTAACAACTATGCCCTGAGTTGGGCCTGCTCCTTCTCAAGCCAGGACAATTGAGCCATGGAGCGCATACCAGCAAGGAAGTCTTGATAAGAAAGCCATGTGTGGAGAGTAGGCCCATGCTTGGCTAGAAGGTCCCTGCCTGTCCCTCCCACCTCTTGGCTCCATATCTGAGCCAGCTTTCTCCACCAGCTTTGCTCAGGCCCTGGGGAATTTTCTGGTTGTCTGGACCCACCTGAATGATCCTGTTAGGGACGTCACTGGAGGATCTGACACAGACCAGGGAGCCCATGATGACCAGACTCCACCAGAACCACTTGGCCCTTGGCATAGGTGACCACTCAGTTGCTTTGTTCCATCGTTGCCCTGAGAGACTCCCAGACTGGAACAGAAGAAGAGGAGGGGGGCACACCAGTCCACACACTCACCTTCAACCCAACCCCTGTGGAAGCAGCTCCCTGCCAGCACTGTGGCCATGCTTCATTCACTGTTCCTCTGATATTCACGGCGACAAGAAGATCCAAAGACGCCACTGGCAGGTTCTAAAGACATAGGGGATCCCTTAATCCTTCCCTTCTGGGTCCTTCTTCCTCTGCCTCACTCCTGTCTTGCCAGCCTCAGCAACAAGAGGGGCCTTGGATCATCACCAGCCTGTTGTGTGCTCTTGAAGATGACTCCCCAAGACCCACACAGGGCCTTAAGAAAGTTAAAAAGCCTCCATGGGCTGTCCCCTGCCTTCCTCCAGCTCTTCCTTCAAGAGCTTTGCTCCCTCAAGAAACGCCTGCAGTGACCTCTTGTGGCTCCCTGTTCTTCAGAGTGGCCGGTGTTTCAGCTTGCCCCGTTTGATTAAGATCATCTGGGTACCACGGAGTACAGAGACCGTGCACACACACTCCCCAGGCCTCAGTGAGTGTGACTGACGGTGTGAGGCCAGGAGCCCACAGACATGGAGCCTGCTTGAGGCAGAGATGAAGAGCTTATCGGGGACGTGTACAGTGGACTCTGAGAGACCAAAGGAGGAAGTGTACCCCTCAGGGCCACTAGTAACAGTGGGCAGAGCCAGCAGGTAGCCAGCAGGGTCCCAGGATGGTCCCCAAGCCCAGTTCGGACAGAAGAACTTGTCTCTTTGCTGTTAAGTTGTGTCATAGTCACACAACATCTGCCTGTGGCTTTGTTGAAAATGCTCTCAGGTTAGATAGTCCACAGCGCCCTTCCCCGAGTCCTTTCTGTCCTGCGCATACCTCTGTGAAGGGACAGTCCAGTCTCTTGCCACCCATTACACAGCATCTCCGCTAGTTTTGCTGTTGCTGTGATAAACACCATGTCCAAAGTGGCTTGGGAAGGAGAGTAAATCACCCTACAGATTACAGTCTGTAGACAAGGGAAGCCAGAGCAGGAGCTCAAGGCAGGAACCTAGAGGCAGAAACTGAAACAGACGCCATGGAGGAGCTCTGCTCCTGGCTTGCTCCCTATGGCTTGTTCAACCTGCTCCTTAAACAGCCCAACCTGCCCTGGGGTGGCCCCGCCCACAATGCGAGCACTTCCACTTCAATCAACAATTAAGAAAACTCCCCACAGATTTGTCCACAGGACAATCTAAGAGGTCCTTTTCCTCAGATGAGTCTAGCTAATGTCGAGATGACGAAGAGCCTAGCAAGCCCAAATTATTTTTTCAGCACCCAACCCAGTGATGGGCACACTGCACTGGGTCTTCACAGCATCTGTTGATATACCAGTGAGATCTATAGCATTACAGATTTGCCTTACAAATGTGTCAGGCTGCTAAGGGGCTCTGGACCTGGACTCCATTTTCATCTGTAAAATGAGATGTTTGTACCCAGCACAGCCCCTGAGACTTGGCTGCATTCACCGATGATGGCTCATGGCTTTCTTGTCCTTTCCGGCCCTCAAGCACCAGAGTATAACCTCTGTGAGTGCGGCTGTCCTTAGGACACATGTGGGGCTTTGGATCAATTATAGATCATCCACCCTCTCAGAAACAAGTGGCAGGGATGTTGATTCCTTGGAATTTCAAAGAATGGGAAGGAAACAACGTTCCCGGATAAGATGGCACTTCAGAGGTTCCAAAAACAGACAGGGAATTCTCTGAGACCAATAACCAATAACCAAAGCCTCATCATTTGTGTGGATTCCAGTCCGTAGTTGTGTGTGAGAATACAGGGTGAGGTATAGTGACTGGGGGGCACTGACAAGTTTCTAGGCTCAAGACGAAGGCTGAGATGAGGAGGCCTCGCCCATTTTCCTAAACACTGTCCAAGGCTGTGACTTGAGTCTCCTGCATCCATTCAGATGTCCTTCCTAGGACTGTGGAGAACTGAAGAGTGTGTCTGGCCTGGAGCGGTCTTGAGCTGCAGTGTCTCTCAAAGGCAAAGGCACTTATCCTGCATCCCGAGTGCTGGCCAGGGCTCCCAGGAAAGCAGAGCAAGTGGATAGAGGCTGAGCACAGGGAGGGGCTGATTATGAAGGACTGGTTAGGCAGGCAGAGGAGTCATGTGATCTGCAGTTCCTCTGCAAGCAGAAGGCTCAGTGAAGCAGGACAGTGTGGTGCCAGTACAAACCTGAACACTGAAGACCAGGGACAGCAGTACTGTAAGCTCTCGTCTGAGTTTTCACATCTGAGAATCAGAAGCTCTGATGACCATAGGAAGATGTCAGATGCTTCCATCAAAGCACAGAGAGGAAGTTAACCTGACCTATAGACTTCTCTATAGTACATCCTCAACAGATTCAATGGTGCCTGCCCACATTGGTGAGGATAGCTCTTCTCTCTTGAGTCCACTTGGGAATACCTTCACAGATTCACAGGGAAATGATATTTGACAAACCATCTGGGCATCCCTTAGCCCAATCAAGCTGACCATTTCCCCTCAGGATTAGAAGAAGGACAAGAAGCATGTCACCTCTGTGATCTCCTGGTCTTGTGACCTTGGTCTATCAGCCCTCCTGAGCATCCCTTTCTTCGTCCCTAGGGGACAGAAGAGTACGTGCTCCAGAGCTGGCATGCATTTCAAGTGATGTGCATATGTGATAGGCATGAACACAGCAGATGCTCAGCAGATCATGATGAACTCTGACATGATGGCAGGGGACAAAAGGAACCAAATGTCCAGGCAGTGGGCACACCCTCACACTGAACCAACAATGGCTCTGAGCCATCCGAACCACTGGCACCACTGCCAAGGCTGGTGATGTCACCACATCTGCTCCCTGACACAGCCATGCTTCCTTGCAGAAATGCTACCGAGCCGGGAATGGGGCCGTCTCGTCCTCTGAGCACTGCGCTGCTCGTGACGGAGCTGCTAGCTGTCAGTGCCATCTTTTCTGCCAACACAGACCTCATATGTGTTCATTTGGATTAATTAGACGTTTAACCGAGCATCTAGCAGACAAAACACTAGCCTCTTGACTTCATCTTCTAGCCTAGAACAAGTTACAGATGGCTCTTCCATATGTCTATTCCTTCCTTTGCACATTAAAAAAAAAAATGCCATTTGTGATGGACAGATCTAGGCCCAAGAAAGCCCCTGCCCATGTGTCATGGAGTTGGAACAAACTTTCTCAATCTCCCCAAAGAGCTGATGAAAATATTGGTGTCCATTCAGGGAGCCATGAGGAAGCTGTTGTGGAAAACCAGGTACTTACCAAAGCATGCAATGTAAGAGTGCTTCAAGGCACAGTGAGCAGCAGTAACTTTCCACAGAGCAGGGTCTATTCAGGGGGAGGTGTAGGCCAGTTCCCACCCTTTAAAAGCGTTCCTATGAGGAGGAGAGAGGGATAAGAAACTTTTAGATAGGAAGATAGCAAGAGGAGAAACACAGAACACAGGGTAGCTTCGGGAGGACCAGGATCAAAACCCAACAGTCCCTTCGGTCTCTTTGAAAGGGCTTTTTATAACAATGCCAAGGGGCGGGGCAAAAGACCTCCCACTTGCTAGATCAAAGCACACCACACAGCCAAGTATAGACCCTTCCAAACACCTGGTAACCATGCCCCTGGTCAAATCATCCCCTTCTGCAGCCCTGCTGGGTAAAGGAAGCTCAGATTCTCTGACCCTGAGTAATTTGGGCCTCCACAGGGAGCGGAGGAAGAGATGAGGGAAGGAGAGAAAGATCAAAAAAGAGAGAAAGATGAAGTGTGAGGGGATTAGGAGTTGGGGGAAAAGAGAAATAGGGAGATGTGAGTTGTGTGGTTAAACTCTGTAAACAACCATGTGGGGTGATCTGGTAACATTCGGTTAAGAGGAAGACATAAACCGATTGCTCCCAGGCAATCTTTTGCTTTTCCTAGGAATGTGCACACAAGATGATGTCACAGATGAGTCCAGGAAGATGCTCATCATGCACTGTTTTCACTGTAGAGAGACAAGCAAGCCAGCCAACAAAACCAAAAACTCAGAGGTCCCCAGTTGGCAACAGCAAAACAAGCTGGGACTGGGGCATTGGTCCAGTGAAAACTGGAATAAAAAATGCATACAGTAGATCCATTTTAGCAATGTGAACACTCAGATGTGCACAGTGATTAGAAGAAAGGGCACTGCTGAGGTGTGCAGACTGTGGAGCAAAGTCGAGCTCCAGAAACTGTCTTTTTGTGTAATTCCTAGTTTTTTAGTGCTATTCATTTGTGAAGAGTGGGAAGTGTTTTGTGCTTGAAACATGTCTGGGTATAACAGTCCCTCAAGCCTTTACGAAGAGGACCTGTGCAACCTCTTTTGAGGCCAAGAAATTGCTTTTTGGTTTTTCTTTTTTTCCAATCTTAGTATGTGTGCATCTGTATGCATGTATATTGTGTGTCTGCGTGTGTGAGAGGGCACATGCATGCTACAGTACATGCCAAGTGCATATGTGGAAGGCAGATGATAGCCGCAGGGGCTGGGTCTCACCTTCCCTCTTGTTCGCTACTGTACTCACCGGGCTAGCCCATCCATGCACTCACCAGGCTAGCTCATCCATGCGCTCACCGGGCTAGCTCATCCATGCACTCACCGGGCTAGCTCATCCA
>CABHPP010115731.1:39087-49287 GCA_902168425.1 Peromyscus attwateri
CTCACTGGGCTAGCCCATCCATGCACTCACCGGGCTAGCTCATCCATAAGCTTCCAGGGATCCTCCTGTCTCAGCTTCCCAGCTCACCACAAAAGTGCCGGGCTTAAAGATTTGAGCTACCACATCTGACTTTATATGGTTCTGGGGATTTGGACTCAGGTCCTCACACTTACAGAGCATGTGCTTTACCCACTTGAGGCAGCTCCTCAGCCCTGCTCTTTATTTTAATTAGATCTTTGAGAATTCGAACAATGAGTTTTGACTATATTCACCGTCTCCCGCAACACCTCCCAGACCCACCCTGCCTCCTTACCCACCCAACTTTAGATCCTCTTTTGTTCCTCACCCATCACGTGTGGCCTTGCACTGCTCTGTGGTGCTGAGGGGACATTGTACATACACAGTGAGAAACTGAACCCTGAAGAGAAGGCTGATGGCATGCTTCAGAATCCTGACATCCTTGGGGAGATGTGGAGGAGAGCACACGGTGCTGGCTGCCAAAAGGCTCCCACCAACTCTGCAATGGTTTATTTAGAAATAAGAATGGAAACAACTATGTTAAATTATTTAGAGTTTTCCAAATATAGTGGTAGCACAGACCATACTTTGAGCTTTGTTGAAATGGCTTGTGGTAATCCCCAGAGCTCAATGAAGGATTAGACTCCGAGGGTTCAGAACTTAAACAGAAATTACTGTTTTTGTGGAATCACTGTGATGGTTGACTTGATAATAAAGTGAGAATCCCAGTCCTATTCAAATTCATCTTAATCTCCTCACTATGGTACGTCAGGATCACTTTACTTAAAGATCAAAGTGTGAATGTACCAGTTCTCATTTTTGCCTCTAAGCATGTGGTCATTGCTAGTGGGCTTAATAGCTGCAGATAGCATGTCCAGCATGCCGAACGGCGTGGGGGATATACACATGACTATCACTATCTTGGTCTGTCTGTCTATCTATCTATCAGTCTGTCTATCTATCTCTATCTCTATCTCTCTCATGTTTACATGAGGTCTTTCTTCTATATCTCAAGCAGAAACTGAGTGACCCCACAATTCAATTGGTAAGTGACTGTTAATCACAAAAGCAACCAATTAAAATGGGTCATTGTATGTTTAACTGCAGTTCTAGTAATTTTAATTTCTCCAAAGATAAGACTTCCCTCTCTTAAGCCCAGCTAAGGCCAACTGTGTCTGTGGTCAGCTTCTCTCACTCTTCATTCCCTTACTCATGCCACCCACTAAGGCTCCATCTCTACAAGAAGGGGCTGGGAAGAAGGTCGGTTGACATCAATGTCTCCTGTCTGGTACTGTTGTTCATGGCTGTGACCTGACTCTTCCTCCTTTGGGGTCTCTGGAGTTCCTCTACCAGCATGTCTTTGACTTGAGGGTATGCACTTATTTGGACAGTGTACCTGATGTGGCCAGGGGTCCTGACAAGAAGTAAATAGTAGTATTCATATTAGGTGTCGTGAAGGAGATTGAACAAAGGCCTATTCATAAAGTGTAGGTGAGTGTAGCAAAGTCACAAGGGCTGACATAGCTCCCCAGAGATACTAACAAACAGCAAGGCAGGAAGAGTTGTCACCCCTAGGCCCAAGGGGTACAAAGATTGAGCAGTAACTGGAACATGAAGCTAGGAAGGGAGGTATAGAACACATCTGAACCTTGAATATAACAGTCAAGTCCTGACCCTGCAGAGACATCTCCTCCTCAGCTGTTTTGACTTCTGTCTTCTCCCACCTCACAGTCGCCTACTAATGGTCCCCATTGACTGGTCCTTGGCAGGATACCAGGCAAAGAAAGGCCACCATTACACCAATCAGTTCCCCAGGATGAAAAGAAGGGAGCAAAAGAGGTGAATTTGAGAAGTGGATGGAATAGAAAAAGACCTGTCGCAAAGCTCCAGGAAGCAGTGGCCTACTCCTTTACTTTTCCTGGGGTCCCGCTCCATCCAGGGAGCCTTATTAAAAATGATCTATCTCCTGAGGTGTGCTGGAGGATCTAAGGGTGCGCTGGAACCAGCTTACTTGAAATTTGTAGGTAGTTTTCCTGTCCCACAGTTGCTCTCAAATAAACACACTGAGGCTTATATTAATTACAAATACTCAGCCAATAGCTCAGGCTTATTCCTAAGTAGCTCTTACATTTTAAGTTAACCCGTATTCCTTATTTATGCTCTGCCAGGTGGCAGTACCTTTATTAGCATGGCATGTTCATCTCCTGCTCCCTCTGCATCTGGCAGGCATTTCCTCTGGCTCCACCCTTCCTCATCCCCTCATTCTCAGTTTGGCTTTCCTGCCTAGCTTTATCCTGTTCAGATATTGGCCAGTCAGCTTATTTATTAAACCAATCATAGCAACATATATTCACATAGTGTACAGAAGGATTATTCCACAGCATTTCCCACTTTTTGTCTAATTAAAAAAGGAAGGTTTTAATTTTAACATAGTAAAATTATATACAACAAAACAGTTATCAAGTAAGAATTACAGTTATACTATCTAGTCAGTTTGTATTTGGCAACATTAGAGAAAATACTCTATTATCTATCTTATCTTGGTAAGTCTAAAGTTTTTTACCTAATTTGTTTTCTATCATAACTAGGGCAAACTGTAAGTTTAACTATTTACTCATTAACTCTATCAAAGACCCCAGAAGGATGAAATGTTACCTAATGACAGGGACATCAGGCTTCCTGACAGTCACCCAAAGTTCCTCTGCAACATTGGGGCGTCCAACTCTAGGCTTCAGGCCTAGAATATCTGACAAACTTTCCTGTGCAGCAGGGAATTTTGAAGGACTGTCCTACCTTGTCCTGGCAAAGTTTGGCAGTCACCTTTTCTTGTTTCCTGCTGGTCCAGTTTGGATAGTATATTGTCAGCAATTGAGGCAAGGGCAGTTTTTTTGCCCAAATGGCTAGCTTTTGCCATAAAGAAAGCAAATCCATATGGAGGTTCTTTGATGCCCATCATCTTCCTTTGAAGTAAATTGGTGCTTGAAAACATACCTAACATGTCTATATGTTTGACTATTATAGATGACTATTAATCTGTATTTCTTAATTATATTTTACATTTTTAATTAATCTGCATAAACATAATACTCCAAATAAGAGTAGAGACATACATACAGTATAACAGAAATAACTTTAAATTTGTATCAATAAACTAAAATCCATACCAATGTAAAATATTTAAGATTAATAGTTGTTTTTGGATTAATGTAGATTCAGTAATCTACCCTTTTTCCCATCATTTCTATATCATATCTCCCTTTCTTCTTTTAGAAAGAGATTGACTATGACCAGTAACAATTTGTAACCAACCCCCTTTAAATGAAACCAAATATTTATAACCAATACTTTGGGAATGTGGGCGTAGTTTTCTAGACTACTTCCTGCTGATTGCTGGGCACTGGTAATCTTTGGGGGACCCTGAGAAAATCCGGATAATTGTTAAGTCTTGGCTGGAGTATTCTGTGAGGCTGGGTCATCTTGGTCAGGAGCCTGGAGGCTGTCTGGGATGCTGGATCACCCGGCCATTTTTACTGGGGTCTGGTCCCTTTGTTCTGTTCTGTCGTTGTTCTTAGGTTTAGTTCTTTATGTCTGTAGAGACGATTTCAGGGGGTCTTCCTTGATCAAACCAGAATGAATCCATAGCCTCTCATTTCCTGTGGAAATAAAAACAGAACCTCTCTCCCAAATTAACATATCTTTTTAATTAAATTTTGAAGTCAAGATATTTTTTAAATGTATAAGGTGGTTTAATCGAGCAGCTTTCATAATCCAAGGTCTCTTTCCACACAGAAATCAGCCATGACTCTAGAGTTCAGTTCTCACTCAGGCACACTTGGACATGGGCTTCCCATCAAGCTTCCCACTGCTCTCTCCCCACTTACTGAGGGAAGAGAACATATCTCCATACACACTTCCCTCGACGTGGCCTGGAGCGAAATGTCTTCTTCTTCTTGTTGTTTGGCTTTGGGAGACAGGGTTTCTCTGTGTAACAGCCCTGGCTGTCCTGGAACTTGCTTTGTAGACCAGGCTAGCCTCGAACTAACAGAGATCCACCTGCCTCTGCCTCCTGAGTGCTGGGATTAAAAGTGTGCACCACCACTGCCCGGCTTGGAAAATGTCTAGTTCTCCCAAGAGCACCTGCTCTGGTCCTTGTCTTAGGTTACATGAGAATCTGTGCTGCTCAGCCAACTCTTGCCTGCTTGGTGATGTGCCGGTTCTGCAGTGTGGTCCACCGTGGAGCCCATCTGTGGCTCCAGGTGTGATAAGTGGTTGCCAAGTAAACCAAAGAAACAAGAAACAGCTTCATTAAGAGGCCTCAACTCAATTCCTAAATCCTTTAAACTTCCCCGAAAAGCCCGTCAAGGGATTGGCCAACCTCAGTGCCACTCAGATCTTTGTAAGTGAGAATGCCTGAATCACTCCTTGGCACAGGCAACCACACTGCCCAAAGACCTGCATGTCCTGACAGCATAGCAGCCATGTTGGCTGCGTCCCACTGGAAAAGAGAAAACCGGCTCTCAGGATGTCGAGTTCTTACTTATTTCCTCTGGGAAACCACTGTGATACAGCCATATGGTCACTATGGGTCCATGAATCTGAAAGGGGAGGAGAGAGTATTTATTTTGTTATTTTTAATTATGTGCATTTATTGATTGTGTGAGGATATGTGTGCATGAGTGCAGTGTCCAGGAAGGCCAGCAGAGGGTGCCTAGAGATACAGGCAGTTGTGAGCTCAGAACTGAACTCAGGTCTTCTGGAAGAGCAGTCAGTGTGTGCTCTTAACCACTGAGCCATCTCTCCAGCACCTGGAGGGAGAATTATGAGATATACAGTACTTTGAAAGAAGTGTCTTGGAGACATGAAGGATTGTGAAGAGGTGTTTGGAGAGAGTATTATAGATAAATTAGAGAATCTTGGTTTTTGTTTTTTTTTATTTTTGTTTTTTGTTTTTTTCAAGACAGGGTTACTCTGTGTAGTTTTGGTGCTTGTCCTGGATCTCGCTCTGTAGACCAAGCTGGCCTCGAACTCAGAGATTCACCTGCCTCTGCCTCCCGAGTGCTGGAATTAAAGGTGTGTGCCACCACTGCCCAATAGATTAGAGAATCTTGGAAAGACGTGAGTGCAGAAAAGTCTGTGAACAGATGTGAGTGGCAGAAAGCTCCCAGTTGAGCAGGGGTGACCACAGAGCCAACCTCAAGCAAGGATGTTGGATGAAGAATGTCTTTCCTGAGGATGGAGTATTCCAAGGGTCTCCCTCATGTCGCTGATTGACCGTGTGCATACTGTCCCTCTCTGTGGCCTGCCTCCTCAAGGAACATGGTGAGGAGTGGGAAGAGAACCATTCCAGGCATGTGATTTGGGGCAGCAGCAGCCCAGGGTGGAAGAGAGGAAGATTATCCCCACAGAAGAGCCGGAGGGGCTGTCTGGCCTGTGATTTTCCCCAGGACAGACATTTGTGTTTGTATTAAAGTATCACCTTTCTCCTCTCAAACATCATCTGTTCTCCCTGAGGGATGACAGGCAGTGTGTGCGGGGAATGTGGGGCAAGGATGATGGTGTCCCAGGAACTGCCAAGCATGTGACCACGGGCTTCCTCTTCACAGCTGAAGTGCAAGCGTGCCGTGTGCCGCTAAGGTACGCCACAGAGCCAATACCAAGATGGACGATGGCACTGAGCACCATCAGTGTGATGACTCCAGTTGACAATAAATGTGAGCCATTACACAGGAAACGGTCTGATTGGGAAGCCAGATGCTTGCTGACCACTGCGGTGACTGAGCCATTGGCACCATTAATCTCCATAAGAGGAGACACTTCGACTCCTCAAACAAGATGAGGCTGAGTGATCTATGGCTCTGCAAGGCAGTTTAGTCCAATGAGACCCAGAGTGGGTGTTGAAAGAATTCACTGGGTAGCTAAGGAAATGCCTCATTGCCCCAATACCGTGTGGGAGAACAACAGAGCCCACTGCCCCCTCCCATTCTGGCTCCTGACCAAGTGACAGCTAGGCTAGGCCCCACAGCCTATGCTCTACGGAAGCCCAGAGGGTCCCTCTCAGCTTCACAACATGGTTGGAACTGTCAGTGTTGCCTGCCTGAGTACCTCTAGTATGGTCAAGAAGAGGGGACAGGTTGCTGCCAGAAGTCCCATGAAATGACCTGGATTGTGGCAGACCCCTGCTCATATCCAGCGAGTGAGCTGCTCATATCCAGTGGGGGCTTAGCACAGGTTGTTGTATTTTGGTTAGGAAAGGGCAGTCTTGACCAGCCAGTGCCTGGGAAGAGACCAAGATTTCATTTTGGCCCTGCTGCAGACCTGAAAGTCATTCATGGGGAAGAGCACCACCTTTACCCACTTTGAGTAAGTCAGTACGGACTTCAGTGAGCTGCCTGTGGCTCCCTTCATCACTGAAATTGCTTCCAACTCCAGCTTTGAAACCAGACAGACTATAACCCTCCTCAAGGCCAAGTTCCATGTGGCACAGGAGTTGTGGAGACTTCATAGATGACACCTGTGAGGTGTAGTTACAGCCGCGAGTGGATAGCACTACACAGATCCAGACAAGCACCTAATGAAGGCCAACTGCAGGCAGCTCTGGCTTCACAGAGAGTGTGTTCCTCGCTGCAGATCCCCCAGCTCCGTCCCCCTTCATCGCAGTGGCCCTCAATGTCTGCAGGGCAAGCTGGAGCTGTGTGGACACACTACCCCCCACACACCATCCCTTGCGCAGGTCCACTGGTCTCCAGAACTCCTGCACAGGCGCTGGCAGTGAAAAGGTCCAAAGCCTTAGCTGGTTCCTTAACAAGGGGTGGCATCGGGACCTCCAGGGGACATGCTGACAAATCTGAACTCAGCAGATCTGGAGCGGAGCCCAGCTGCTGCGCTGTTGACAAGCTCCATAAGTGATTTCGATGAGCCCCCAGTCGAGAGCCACCGAACCAGAGAAATGAGATTTTGTACAGTTCAGGCATCAGATAACTGTGTGGAGTGTGGGAGGGTGTGGAGAAGCAGAAAGAGGAGCTAGAGACCTCCCCAGTAGAACCAGCTCAGGCAGAGGGGCCCACATCTTGGCTGGCTCCCAGCAATGGAGGAACTGAATGCCCCACCCTCTGGCTTCCTGATTTTGCTACTCAGCTGCTTAGGGCTTCCTCCTTGTGTGACATCCAGAAAGAGAGCCACCAGGGTAAAACCAAACCCTTTCTTCTGACTTTTTTTTTTTTTTTTTTTTTTTTTTTTGTATTGCTTTGGAGCCAGCTGCTCATTATTGGGACCTCACAGGTCACTCGGCTAACCCTTCCTGTGCTGCCGTCCCAGCCAGAATCCTGTCTTTGAAAGAAAGGCTCCCCCTGTCAGGTGACTGGGGCTTCTGTCCAAGGCCAGGCTTGCAGTGGGAACAAAGACCTACAGTCCACATGCCCTTTTTCTCCCCTCTGTCCTTGCTCATCTGTTCCCGCTCCTCTCCATTTGACTCTTCAGCCCAGGCTTCCTTCCCAGGGGCTGGCTCCTGTCTCCCGGTGGGTCGTAATGCAGTCTACAAAACAAGCCTCACCTTTGGCCTCAGGCTCGTCTGGGACAATATGGGTAGATGTGGGTAGCTTGTGTCTCCAGGGGTGCTGTGCCTTCATGCCAGCTGCCTGAGGTCCCTTGTCCCAGCCCTCTTTCCCAGATCTTGTCAGCAAGCTTAGCAAACCCTGGCACCACCACACAGGAGCTGCTCTTCATTGCAGAATAACTTTGTCTCAGATCAGCCTGGAAGGACTCAATCAAGCCGCCCCCCCACTGTGGTCCCCTCAGCCCCCCATGGGTCTCACTGCCAGCGTCCTTACCATGGCCAACCACACTCGGCCTCAGTCTCCACACCGACCTCAGCTCCCACTGTCCTCTGCCTTACCCGCTCCCCCAGACACACAGGCCTTCTCATTGCTCCTCACAGGCACCAAGCAGGCTCGCGCCTTGAGCCCTCCATGTGCTTCCCAGGCCCCTAATCTCTGCAGGTCTTGGCCCTACTGTCCAAGAGGCCACCCTCGACATCGCTCCATGCACTCTGTATTTTTGTCCAGCTTGTCTTCCAGCCTACCTACTGTATTACATTGCAGACCTGATTTTGTTGTTGATTGAGGTTCGTCTTCATCGCTAAAATTATTCCTCCTGGAGTGGGGCAGGCCCATTGTCAGGCTTTACTCTCCTTCCCTCCTGACTGCTTCACTGATGCATGGACACATATGCTAAGTGGTTACTAGTCTGTCTTATCTCAGCAGAACCAATTACCCTCTCTTCCTTGGGACAATGTGGGTAGCTTGTGTCTCCAGGGGTGCTGTGCCTTCATGCTAGCTGCCTTAGGTCCCTTGTCCCAGAAAACAAACATTTCTGAAGGGGCCAGTGAGAAGGCTTAGGAGGGAATGGCTCTTGCTGTGCAAGTCTGACAACCTGAGAGAAAAGACAGCACAAAGTTGTCCTCTGACCTCCACATGCATGCCAACACACACACACACACACACACACACACACACACACACACGCACGCACGCACGCACGCACATTTGTTAAGCAAGTGAAGGAAGGGCCAGAGCCCGTGGTTGCACCTTCCCTAGCCGTGCCGGTCCTCAGTCCACTGAGCAGAGCAGTAGAAGCCTGTGGTGCTGATGTCGACTGAGGCGGCGCACATTGACCTGGACCCCAGGACTGAGCCGGCAATAGCTGGCGTTAGTCTTATATACTTGTATCAGACACATTCAGAAGGATCCCCGGACCTATGGCTCCTGGACGTCACACACACCTGCAGTGTGCCCACAGAAACACCACACACCATGGACTAAGGCAGGAGCCTGCCTCCTGAGGAGGGGCCGTGAGTGCATGTTGGGACTCGTCCCTTCATCCCCTTCTCACCCGCACAGTCCTGGATGCTGCCTCCCAGACAAAGCCAGAGCCCTCCCCCCTCCTTCTGCCGCCTCTCTGCTAGTTCCAGTACCCACAGCCATCGCTCCAGAGCAGGCTGGCACTGAGTCCCTCGTGTGCCCTTGGTTTGCCCTTGGTCAAAGGTGTTAAAAGAGGGAAGATGAGGCAGAGCTCTGTGTCAGCAGGCCGCAAGACAGATGGGCCCAGAACTCTTAGGGAAGGAAGTGTCCTGACCATTTAAAGGTCCGCTGTCATTTGGTGTTCATACACCACCTTCTGTGTTTCACATCTGCCATTTTTCAAAGACTGAGTCATCAAATAAACACAGAATCCAGTGTGTCCTGTACACAGCCTCTAAACAAGGCTCCAGGGGAAGATACAGAAAACAGAAGGGCCCCATTTCCACCTCTAAGCTCCCTGCGCCTGTGACTTGGAGGTCAGGGAGGATCATGGATAATAAAGACCAGCATTGAGCCTCATAAGGCTGATAAAATGTTCCCAGGGGATGGCAGTGTCATCTTCAGCCAGGATGACAGAAGATACCTGCTTACCTAGCGCAAGGAAGAGAGGGTAATTGGTTCTGCTGAGATAAGACAGACTAGTAACCACTTAGCATATGTGTCCATGCACCAGTGAAGCAGTCAGGAGGGAAGGAGAGTAAAGCCTTGGGATGGAGGCCTCTCTGCAGGCCAGAGTCCCAGTAAGTGTGGAGTGCTGCAGTCGGGGTCAGTGTCGGCCCGCTGGGGCAGGGTACATTGGGGCCGCCACTTGTGAAAAGCACAAAAGACTTTCGTCTAACCACAAGCTTAACAGAGGGCCACAGGGGCCATGATGGAGAGAGCTGTCATAAGCATCTCCCTTGATTCACACCTTAGCTTTGCCCCTTCCTGGATGTGTGACCTGTGTTGTGTATGGACCCCACCCCCACCCCCCAGACAGGAAATCTAACTGCAGTGAGTTGGGAGTGACGTCCATGCATGGTTATTCTGAGGACTGGGTGGTACACAGAGGACCTAGTCAGAGGGCATTCAGTAAACGGCCAGCATTAGTAACTCACCTGCTGCAGAAATAGACGGAATTACTTGGGGTTTCTGGAGGGTGGTTTTGTTTGAACCAGGGTCTCCTATAGCCCCAGCTGGTTTGAATCTCAATGTGCAGCCTAGGGTGGCCTCAAACTTTTAATCTTTCTGCCTCAGCCTCCAAATGCTGGGATTACAAGGTGTGCCACCATGTCCAATGTATGTGTGTGTGTGTGTGTGTGTGTGTGTGTGTGTGTGTGTGTGTGTG
>CABHPP010115732.1:0-41379 GCA_902168425.1 Peromyscus attwateri
AAAAAAAAAAAAAAAAAAAAAAAAAAAAAAAAAAAAAAAGATAAGGAGTCATAAATACTCCACATGTGTAAAAGCTGTGACCCAAGAAGGATCCCTCCCCCCTAAGTCAAGCTTGAATAAAACAGCAGGAGAAATACTCTCATCAAATTGGATTCTTACATATGCACACATAATACCCCAGTATTATTACTTGTTTTCATCCTCCTCCCTTCTTCCCTCACATGGTGTGTGTGTGTGTGTGTGTGTGTGTGTGTGTGTGTGTGTTCACCTGTACAAGTGTGGATGGGGTCCTGCTCTGTCAATTTCTCCTGTTTCATTGGGAAACAGGTCTCTTACTGAACCTGGATGCTAAGATAGCATCCAACAAGCCCTAGTGGTTTTCCTGTCTCTCCCACTCACCCCAGCACAGAGTTACAGTTGTGTGTTCATAGTCACACCCTGCTTTTTACAGGTTCTGGGGATTCAAACTCTGATCCTCAAATGTGTGCAGCATAAGCTCCTGCACATGGAGCCATCTGCCCAGCATCTTTCTTTTTGAAGTAGAATCTCCAAATCTCAAGCTGGTCTTGAACTTGCTGTGTAGCTGAGAATTGTTCTGGACTCTTGATCTTCCTGCCTTAGCCTCTGAGTGCTGGATTACAGGTGTGTGCCACCATGCTCAGTTTATGTAGTGCTGGATATCAAACCCAGTGCTTCCTGCATGTTAGGCAAGCATTCTACCAGCCTAAGTCACACAGCTGGATCTGTGCTTTCTTGCAGCAAGGCTCTTTGCCAGCACTCAATTTATACTCTGCAAAGTTCCCCTACCTCACAGGTAACCAATTCATTCCCAGCTCTTTCCTTACTCCTCATAAGGGTAATGATGGTGCTGATACGGACCCTGCTGGTCTTCACATGCTTCAGTCTTTGTATGGGACTCTGTGGGAAAGTCTCTGCCAATTGTGACAAGAAAAATCCACAACAACATCAATATAGTGCAGGGACAGTGGTCCTTATTCTCTTGAGCCATTCTAGCATTTATCCTCCCATGGTTCCTCAGGAAAAATGAGGCAAACCATCCTGGCATATGCTTCGGACATTTAAACCATCTGCTGTAAAAAGAAAGATCAGAAATTCAAACAGAAGGGTTTTTTTTTTTTTTAATGTTTTAGTTAAGCAAATGCCATTATTTAGGTGGCAGTGGCAGGCAAAAGCAGTCTTCTTGGCAAAGCCTCAGAGATTTTTTTGCTTAAATTGTTTAGAAGCAAGAAATCTCTACTCCTTGTCCAAATTATGAGTCTAATTAGTCAAACCAAAAGCAGAGTGCTGTAGAGAAGTGATTCTGAAGAAAGGATCCTCATTTCCTCGTTGATCAGCCACCATCATCCTCAGCTGTGAGAGCATTGTTTTCCTCTGGTAGCAGCTGCCTCCTGTTTCCCTTCACTGCCTAGGACAGAGCTAACAGGCTTCCCAGATGCGGAGGTCAACACAGAGGGGAGAAAGGAAGTAAGCATCCCTGGATGGCAGCTACCCCAAGGGGCAGAAGGCTGGATAAGTACATGGATGCCTGAGAGTACATGAAGCTCTTTCTTGGGGAAAACACAGCAGTTGACAACCAGTGGAGCTGGCTCAATCTGACAAAGCTGATTTAATGATGAAGAGAATGGGACTTGCCACTGTGATTGCTACACCCCAAGATGCACCCAGGAGCAAGCTCAGAGTTTCAAACTGCACCCAAAAAGCAACAGAGTAGGAATGAGAAGGGCAACTAGGAATGAAAAGAGTGAGGACAGAGTTTTGTAGGAGGAAGTGTTGGCCTTTTTAAAAGACACACACACACACACACACACACACACACACACACACACACATGCAGTCCATATCAAAGCATTCATTGCCCTGCACCAAACTCATAGCTGAATCAGATCCGTCAGCTTTCGTCCTGCTGTCAGTAGCATCCTGGAGGAACAAGTTTTTTAGCAGATAAAAAAAGAAGACAGTGAGTGAGCCCCTGGCACACAGGCTCTCACATGAGCAGGCCCACGGGATGGATCACAGGTCCTCACCTCATTATTCTCCCCTCTCAGACTCCAGTGAGTTCAGTCAGCCTCCAAGGACTGGAAAGCATTAAGAACAGCAGTGCCAGCCATCAGACTGACGTGAGATAAGATCTTATAAACCAGGATGTCAGTTAGCATTACACAAGCCTTGGGG
Organism: Peromyscus attwateri; assembly: GCA_902168425.1. Lineage (NCBI taxonomy): Eukaryota > Metazoa > Chordata > Mammalia > Rodentia > Cricetidae > Peromyscus > Peromyscus attwateri. The sequence continues at coordinate 2,194 of CABHPP010115732.1, forward strand.
CTTAACAATGAAATGCCGCTGGAAGGCTTCACCCTGATGGAGAGACTGCTCTTGTCATGGTACCAGCTCTGTTACAATGTATGCTATAGCATGTCTAATGTCTGCCAGGTCTGGGTGAGGACTAAGGAGACTCGAGTGCAGGGCTCCTGGGAGAAACTGCCCTTCTGCATCCTAAATAAGTCTACGGATGCTGCAAAGTTACCCAGAATCAGGCTCTTCTCAAGTATCTCCCAAAGAGAAGGGGGATAGAGGACAGTCAGGTTCGTTACTAGCTTTCAACTTTCTAATTTCAGTTGGATCCAGGCATGAACCCTATCAAAGAGAAAAGGAAAGTTCCAGAAACTCTTCACCACTTCAGAGAAACATGACTGGAATGTTCCAGAAAACCCAAACCACCAGTCATCTGGACATTAAAGATGACTTAACTCCACTCTGTCCAGTTTGACTCCAGTTTCTTTGTTTTCTTCATTCTCATTTTATGGTGAACTGTGGGACTCAAACCCACGTCCCAGAAAATTACTGGAAACAGCCATTCGTGTGCTATATGCGTTTTCAAAATGGAGAGGCAGGGATGGGTGGGGGGTGATCTCTTCAGTCCTGTGTGGTGCTGCACATGCCTTTGGAGATTTCCAAGGACTGAGTGAATATGTCTAGAAACAGAAACGAATGTCTAGAGGTACTTCATACACCAAGAAAGAAAATGTTACAGAACAAAGAGGGAACCTTTGGAAAAGAAAAAGGGGATGTGTAATCCAAGCCTACTGAAATATGTTTCAGCAGGTGGAAATTTCCTCTGAAGGAAGTTGAAAAGCTGGATGATAACTTTGCCACCAGGAAGAAGCATAGTGGCCTCCCCTCAATACAGTGAGGGACATAGACCACACCATCCAAACACACAGGCATGGCCTGGACCTAGCTTCAAAATGCAATGGAAACGAGAAGACTGTTTTCTTCTGTCCTTTTTTGTTTCAGTGTTTCTATAACTCACCTAAGTCAGGACTTAAGGACTAGGTCTCAAAATCCAAAACAGAAAAATGGCTGATGATTCTGCAAAATTCACCTCCTGAAATACAATCGTTTCTCATGACTGCCTTTATAAATTACCACAAACTCAGTGCTTTAACCAATGGATGTTTATCCTTTCCCAGTTCTAGAGGCCAGACATCCTAAATCAAAGTAAGGCAGAGCTGCGCTCCCCTTTGTATTGCCGGGGAGGTTTGTGACAGGCTTTTCCTGGGGAATCAGCTACTCACCACAGATAGGGAACTGACAGCAGACCAAAGAACTGATACTACCAAAGTTTAACTTGGTGAACCAATAGGTTTTATTAGGTTACTTATAGGAGCTGATATGACTCAAAGATTGAAAGACCCCCGAAGGCAGTCTTCCCTCAGGAGAGACCCTCGCCCAAGGATCACGCCGAGACCACGAGTCAGATGCAAACAGCAAGAGGCTTTATTCAGGAACACGGGTACCCGGGGCGACACAGTCTCTCAAGAAACTCAAGTGACTGGCGCGCCCACGGGCTGGAGCAGGGGGTTTTTATAGTGTCGAGCAGCTGGAGGCGTGGTTACAGAAGCGAGATGCAGGGTTACAGGGCTCTGATTGGATGATTCAAATGAGGCCAGGTTCAAACCCCAGACAGCTCGTGGTTTTTCCCCCGAGCTCGCCACGCCTGCTGACTTGGCTTTTGTCTAGGGTACAGGGTGTTTTTCTGACCTTTTAGTTCCTCGCTCTAGGGCCAGGTGGCTAACCACAAATGTTCTGTTTACTCCATGACCGTTAACTGAACTCCTCAGTACCTCTCAGGCTTTATTCAAAAGAAAAACAGCTAAGCTAAGCTAGGCTAGGCGGGGAGGCTGGGGGTCTTTCAAGATGAGTCACCAAATCTGGACACCTAGAGAGCACTGCCCAATCTGCAGGCAGCTCAACAGCTTAGAGTGCATTCCTCCAGGTGGCTCAGCTGGTCTTTATTTCTTCTAGGCAGCTGGCTGGTCTCTGATTCACCAGGCTAGGGTTGCCTGGAAGTCTCTTTGCAGCTTGGCTAGTCTGAGAGCAGCTCTCAACAGGCTTTATGGTTTATATACTCTTGACGTATGTGTGTGGGGGGTGGGGTGCAGAGGTAATGGGTCAGTCAGTTTCAGGGACTTCCAAAAGCTATTTTGATTTTTTTTTACTTCCTTTTTAAAGGAACTCTCATATAGTGTTTCACTTCCCTCTTAGAATACTCTGTTGTTTCACCTGCCTGTAAACATCCTGTTTTGAGAAGTTTCCTCCAAGATGGAAGGTTAACTATCCTAGAAAACTGCAACAGGAGGGCCCTTCTTCACTTCTTCCAGCTCCAGGGGCTATATGGGTTCAGTTACTTGTGGCTACATAATTCTTATCTCTGTATATTGTCTAGGGGCTTTCTCCACCTTCTGACTTCTGTCTTTTACTTAGACTTTTATCTCAAGATTTGTACATTTGTAAAGATTTTTTTTTCCAAAAATGTCATAATCACAGATTCTGACTGTCAAGACTTGGACATATCTTTGAAGTCACAGGGCCTGCTCACTACAGTATGTACACTTCAGACTTCTGGGTTTCTGCAAATTTTCATTGATTTCAATATAGACAATATATACTCACTCTATCCTTCATTGCTGATGGAAAGGAAACTCTCATTCTTGTGCACCTCCAAGGCTAATGCTAAAAAATCTGGTGCAAGAGCATCCCAAGCCATTTACCTGCCTATGTGGAGGAAACACAAGCAGCTAACTACACTCAGCTATCTACATGGAAGAGAACACGCCTGGGTTTCATAATACCAGCTTGGGCACAGTGACTGCATTTTTTGGAAGCAAGCAACTGTGGCTGAGAAAACACCTGCGCATGACATGATGGAAGGTTGGGGGAAATTGTCTGATGTAAAAAAATAAAACAAAAGCCTTATTGTTAATAGCTGGAATATCTTGAACAAATTATTGCTATTTTATGTTTCTTTTTTTTCACCATAAGGTGGTATAATATTTATCTCATGGGTTATGAAGTTCAAATAGATATGTATTTTAAACTTTTTAAAACAATGTTTGTTATATGTAATGACTACCCAAATGCTCACTAAAATTATTAAGTGTATAATACAATACTTGACATGATTCTGAAACACTAAGCCTAAATGGGATGTCTTCATCAAACCCCTCCCCTCAGGGCTCATGGAACTATGCAGAGAAGGGGCTGAAAGATTGTAAGAGCCAAAGGTGATGGATGACTGTAGCCAGATAAATCTTTCCTGCCTGCCGGTACCTGAACACCAGTGAGAGGCTTAATATTAATTACAAACTGTTTGGCCTATGGCTCAGGCTTATTGCTAGCTCTAGCTCTTACATCTTAAATTAACCCATTTCTATTAATTTATATTTTGCCATGTGGCCATGGCATTACTGGTCTTCTGGCTGGCATCTTGCTCCTTGGGTGGCTGGATGGCATCTCCTCTGACCCCGCCTTTCTTCTTCCTGTATCTCTCTTGGATTTCCCACATAGCTGTCTCCTATCTTGCCATAGGTCAAAGCAGCTTCTTTGTTAACCAATGGTAACAACACATATTCACAGCATACAAAAAGACCATCCCCAAGCAGATGACTATGGTGATATTTTATTTGTGCTGAAATGTGATTTTATTTGTATGTTAATAAATAAAAGTGCCTGGGGGTCAGAGCTAATAACAAGCCATTTAGCAGAAGTCTGGCAGTGGTAACACACGCCCTTAAACCCAATCACATGCCAGGCAGATCTCTCTGTGTTCAAGGACACCACCAGCATGGAGACACATGCCTTTAATCTCAATACCAACCATAGAGACCTGGAGGTTTGTATAGACAGGCAGTGACGAGGTCATGTGGTTGGGTTTACAACCAATGAGAAGGCAGAACAGAAAGTCAATAAAAAGACAGAAACACAGGAAGTAGGTCTCTTTCTTAGGGGAAGGATGGCAGCGGCAGCGAGGTGGTAAGAAGGTAGTCTCAGCTTTTGGCTACTGCTCTCTGACCTCTTGGGCTTTTAACTTTGCATTTGGCTCTGTGTTTCTTATTTAATAAAACTGTTTAGAATTACATCTACAGAAGGCACCAAAGAAACAGTGTCTTCCAGACACAACAGGACTGATGCACATATGAACTCACAGAGACTGTGGAAGCATGCACAGGGCCTGCATAGGTCCAAGACAGATGGGATCCCAGTGCTGAGATGGGATATGGACACAAGTCCCCATCCTTTACCCAGAAACTATCCAATTGATAATCACTTGCAAAGGAAAAATTAGTTTTCTCCAATGGAGTTTCACTGTGTATACAAACCACACTTAATGACAGATCTGGTACTCAGCAGTAGATGGTAACCACAAAATGAACTCAATGATGTTTTGTTTTTTGTTTGTTTGCCTCATAATGCTTCCTTTGGGGCATTTTTAACCTTACTGGTCTTTTGTTTGAAAATTATGATATTCAATTTTGTGTCTTTATGGTGTGTGTGTGTGTGTGTGTGTGTGTGTGTGTGTTGTGTGTATAAATGTTTTTATTTTCTTTAAATTCTGTTTTATTGGCCAGTTTGTTTTCTAAAAAGAGAGAAAGAAGGCTTGGAGTTGGATAGGTGGGAAAGATCTTGGAGGGCATAAAGGAGGGGAAACTATGATGAAAAACTATTATAGGAAAAAAATATTTTCAATAAAAAAAGAAAAAAACCTTAAAGGCAGCAAGATTTGAAGAGATACTAGCCCACTCAGTCATGTGGCTTTGCCAGGCCTTTCTCTTCTCCCCCATTCCCTCTGCCTTGCTAAAACCATCAGAGTATATTCCTGAAGCTAGCCACCAAGATCTATTCCCTTATTTGGCCACTTCTTCCTCCTGAGGCTGACTACCAAAGTCCAGCAACCAAAAGCCCCCTTTGGTTCACCTAATTAACATGTTCAATTAAAATTAAACACACAATTCAAACATGAGGTTTCTCCCTTAAACTTTATAACTACCATTTGCCTATGTGCCATGTCTGTTTCCTCTCTATCCAAAGGCAGTCCTTTGTCCCCCTGGAACAAATACCCCTGTCCCCTTCCCCTTCTCCCTCATCCCCTATCTCCTTTACCACTGCATCCTAGTCCAGTCTAACACAGACCTCCCTGTTGTGGGATGACCCTTCTGTATGCTGTGGATATGTATCACTCTCATTGGTTAATAGTAAAGCTGCACAGCCTCTGGCAAGGCAGGGTAAGTTTAGGTGAAACAATCAAACTGAGGACTGGGATGAAGAGGGGTGGAGTCGAGGGAGACATGAGTGAGTCACTCAAGAAGCAAGATGCCAGAGGACTGGTAAAGTCATGGTCATGTGGCAATACATAGATTAATAGAAATGTGGTAATTTAAATGTAAGAGCTTGGTAGGAATAAGCCTGAGCTATCAGTCAAGCATTTACAATTACTATAAGCCTCTGTGTGGTAATTTGGGAAGTGGCTGCTGGGTATTTGGGAACAGGTAGTCAGGACAGAAACCTCTGCCTCTGTTTACATATGGTGCTCCAACATGGCACACATACATCTATATAAAGCCTGAGAAAGCTTTAAAAAAAGGGTTCTAGATTCACAAAAACAAAGTGAAGAACAGCTTTGTAGTTCATGTCTCTCATGCGGGCCATGGTACAGAGATGTGTCCCTTGGCTACAGCATGGAGGCTTGAGCTGCAGCATGGCAAATTTCCAGATTCGCATGGGCCATGGTACAATCATGCACTGTGTGGCAGGTTTAGGGTTTTTGCTCAGACAGAGAAAAAGGGTTAAAGATACACAGTAGGAACAGATTCAGACAAAAAGGTCTTTAAATGGGTCACAGTGTGTTTGAAAAATGTGCGTAGGCTTGGGAGGGAGAAGAGAAAGGATAGAAATAGTCATAAATTAAAAAATGATTTAGAGGGGCTGGAGAGATGGCTCAGAGGTTAAGAGCACCGACTGATCTTCCAGAGGTCCTGAGTTCAATTCCCAGCAACCACATGGAGGTTCACAACCATCTGTAATGACATCTGACACCCTCTTCTGTATACATAATAAATAAATAAATCTTTAAAAAAATGATTTAGAATAATAGTAAAGACCTTAAAAAGGGAATAGAATAATAAAAAATGATAAGCCACATAAAGATGGAAAATATATAGAATCTGGATTCTGTATTTTATTATGTTTTCTTTAGATTTTTTGACTCTTAATGGGTGAATGATAACTGCTGAGAGATATTTGATTATGAAAGCTACTAAATTAAATCAACCTGTATATTTTAAAATTATCTTGACTTCAAGCTTTAAGTCAAAAGATATGTTGCTTTGGGGGAGGGTTATGTTTTTGATTCCACAGAAAATGAGAGGCTATGGATTCATTCCAGGTTAAGGAAAATCAGGTTTGATCAAAGAAGACCCCCTGAAAAATCTGGCTACAAACATGAATAATAAACCTAGAGGAACTACAAGACACGTGATGTATATTTTACCTGTTCAAACATAAAACAAAAAATCATCTTTGGCTGACTTGTTTATAATGCACAATCTATATTTGTACTAATACAGATATGTATGTTACCTTTAAAAGTTTATATATTTTCAGAGCAAGGGGACCAGACCCTGAAGTGTAAATCTAATTAAGCTTATCAATAAAAACCAGGAGTCAGAGAGTGGGGCAAAACTTGAAAGATCAGAGAAGCAGAGGAGCTCCTACCTCTCTGGATCCTCTGACCAAAAAAGGCTGAGATCCTGTCTCTGCCCCACCTTATCACTTCCTGTCTCCACTCCACCTTGTCAATTCCTGTCTTCTCTTTGTACAGACCTCCAGACCTCTATGGTTAAATAGTGGTTAGCTCTGCCCTCTGATCTCCAGGCAGGGTTTATTTGTCAGAACACAAACAAAATATCACACAACATTTCCCTATTTTTGTCTAAATAAAAAGTGAAGGTTTTAACTAACATAGAAGAACTATATACAGCCGGGTGGTGGTGGTGCATGCCTTTAATCCCAGTACTCAGGAGGCAGAGCCAGGTGGATCTCTGTGAGTTTGAGGCCAGCCTGGGCTACCAAGTGAGTTCCAGGAAAGGCCCAAAGCTACACCGAGAAACCCTGTCTCAAAAAACCGATATATATATATATATATATATATATATATATATATATATATATATAGAGAGAGAGAGAGAGAGAGAGAGAGATAGATAGATATAGATATAGATAGATAGATATAGATATAGATATATATGTGGTTTAAAAAAACTATATATAATAAGCACAATAACTATATACAAATATACACAAATAATAATTACATTAATAATGTCTAGTCTACTAGCATTTGTCCAATTCAGAGAAAGTATTCTATTATCTGTCCTATCTTGGTGAGTCCAAAGTGTTGTACCTAGTTTTCTATCCCAACTTGCATTACCAACCCAAAACTATCTTTTTATGTCTCTCAGTCTTATGCACTTTACACCTCTTTTATAAGTTTTTTCTGAATTTGTTAACCAGGAAAACTATAACTATCTAGTCTTCAAGTCCACCAGAGACTTGAGAAGGAAATATTACCTCAGCGAGCAGGAAGTGCAGAGCAAACAACTTCCAAAATTAAAAAAAATGACAGAAATAGTTGGCTGCCTAGACAGTTACCCAAGATTCTTCTGTAACATTGGGGCATCCATCTTTGTCCTGCAGACCTAGAATATCTGACAGACTTTTCTGTGAAGTAAGATTTTGGTAGGACTGTTCTGCCTTGTCTTGGCAAAATTCAGAAGTCACTCTTTTTTCTATCCTGCTTGTCCAAATTGGACAGCATACTATCAGCAGTTGAGGCAAGAGTATTTTCTTGCCCAGTGGCTAACTTTTGCCACAAAGAAAGTAAATTCCATATGTAGTTTCTTCGATGTCCATCATCTTCTCTGAAGTAAATTGGTGCTGCCAGGAGGAGACATGTCTCATTGTCATAAAAAAAAACCTTATATTATTAAAACATCTTAAATGCCATGTTCTGTAGATCTCTGAAGTGTTTGAAGACCATTTGCCTATCTAAAATATATCTCTGTTTGACCTTAAAAACATACCTAACTCGACGACAACTTTGATTATAATAAGCAACTAACTACTAACTTGCATTTCTTTATTCTAAATAGTTAGTAATAACTTTCAAGGACTAGAAATTTACATTGTTAGGTGAGCTGTATAGGTACAATACCTTGAACAAGAGTAGAAATGTATGTACAGTATGTATTTACAAAAATAACCTTAAATTTGCATCAATATACAAAAACCCATATCAATATAAATATTTCAAACTAGTACTTGCTTTTTTGCTTTAAAAGTAGATTTGATAATCTACCTATTTATCCTATTATTTCTATAACATATAAACAGTATAACAAAAATAACCTCAAATTTGTATCAATATACAAAAATTGAAGCCAATGTAAAGTATTTAAAACTAGTAGTTGCTTTTTTGGTTTAAAAGTAGATTCAATAATCTACTCATTTATCCTATTCCTATATCCCCCCTTCTTCTTTTTAGAACAAGATCCCTAAATCTAATCTCCTTTGTTCAGCTCTTTTCCTGACCATTACCAAGAAAAACTTGTAATCAATCACCTTAAATGATAACAAATATCCACAACCCACTGAACGACCAAAAACTGCCCACTCTACCTCATGGAAATATGGGCATAATGTTCTTAAAATTACTTCCTGCTGTCTGGGAGTGATGAATCTTTAGGGGACCTTGAAAAAAACTGGGATAATTGTCAAGTCCTGAGAGAGCTAGCTGTAGTGATTTATTATCTAGTCTCTGTGTAATGGGAAAGTGCAGGACTTGTCTCAAGTCCTGTCTAGAGTAGTCTGAGGAGCTGGACCATCCCAGCTAGCCACCTTGAAATTGTCCTGAGTAGTTTGTAGTTCAAAGTCGATCTTTAGGTGGTGTTTGTCAGCTTAGTAGTGTTACCATAGTCTAAGTGGAATCATTGTGGGGTCCCATGCTCCTTTTGGAGACTTTGAAGGTCACTAGTAGGCATGGTCATGGTTCACCACAGAAAACATAAATATTTTAAATGTCATATGCAGCAGATCTCAAAGACATTAGAAGGACCATAATTTGTTATATGCATCCAGAGTACAAAAACTTAATTCCTAGTTACCTGATATGTAGGGAGCTGCGTGCAGCCGCGCCTTGAAGATGGCGCTGGTTTCTGCCTTCCGCCTTCCCGACAGCGAGCACTCCCTGTGGTAAACAACTCCATATAAGGCTATAGCGGAATTTGTGGCTTGCTTACGCATGCTTGAGCCTATTGGGCAATGCCCACGTGGCGACCTGGGGTTGGCTGCCCAGAGCCTATTTAAGGCCGGGAGAGGCTTTCCCCGGGGGGTGGGAGGGGTCAGAAGTCAGAAGATTGTTCAAAGGCCTGAATAAACTGCAGGAAGAAGAGCTCGGTGTGGTGTCTTCCTTGCTGGTTGAGGTGGTCGCGACAATTGGTGGCCCGTACGGGGACCCTTTCACCAGTGAACCCAGAACTTCTTGCAGTCAGGGTGGTATACCGGTAAGTCCTCAGGTAAAGTGGGGATCCGCATCTAAAGTGGGTAATAGTCCTCAGGTAAAGTGGGGATCCACGTCTAAAGCGGGTAATAGTCCTCAGGTAAAGTGGGGATCCACGTCTAGAGCGGGGATTGCTCTTCTCTGTAAATAAAGAGAGAGCGGGATTCAAGAGGCTGCGACAAAAGCAGAAGGAAAAAAAAAGAAGGAAGGTGAAACTACTAATTTCTAGCCTGAGAACAGTTATGGGCGCTTCTTCGTCACACCCAATTTTTTTGGCTCTTAATGAGCTGCTCTTATCAAAGAAATTGAAAATAAATAAAAGCACTCTAGAAAGATTTCTGGAGGAGTGTGATACTGTAGCTCCTTGGTTTGCAGTTTCTGGGAGCTTAACTACAGCCACCTGGGAAAGGTTAGGAAGAGATCTTGATTTTGCCGCGGAGCAAGGAACATTAAGGAGTGGGGTAAGACCGGTGTGGAAGCTAGTGAGAGGTTGTCTTGAGGATCAGAGATGTAGTGAAGCGGTTGAAAAGGGGCAAACTGCATTAGAAATCTTAAAAGAGGAGAGATCAGAAAAGGCCTTATCGGATAAAACAGAAAGTAAGAAGGGAGAAAAGAGTAAGAAGTTGTACCCTAGTCTTTCAGAGCTTGAAAGTGAGCTTGAAAGTGACTTGTCCGAGTCGGTAAGGGCTGAATCTAGTGAATCTGAAGAGGTAAGATCAATTACAAAACAGGTGGAAAACGTTAGAGTTTATAAATGAAAAAAAGGAAAAGGACAAAAAACAACAGGAGAGGAAGGCTTGTGTCACACTGTACTGTGAACTTGCCACGCAGCAACCCTGTGGGAGTAGTGTGGCAGTCACCTCCTTTAATCCGGAAGTATGGAGGGCAGTCAGAACTGAAATGCTATCAGCCTACCTGGTATTTCAAGATAACCAAGGTCAAAGATACCATGAGCTGCTAGACTTTAAGGTAATTAAGTCCCTGGCAGAGTCTGTACGTACATATGGTATTACTGCTTCATTTACTGTAGCCCAAGTGGAAGCCTTAAACAGACATTGTATAACTCCTACTGACTGGAGTGGGCTTGCCCGCGCTTGCTTGTCTCCAGGTCAATATTTAGATTGGAGAGCTTTTCTAATTGAATTTGCTAATGAGGAGGCAGCCGCCAATCTTGCTGCAGGTAATCCGGCATGGGATAAGGGATATGCTGCTTGGGCAAGGTCAATTTGCTAACCAACAGACTGGCTATCCAGTTCAGGTTTATGAGCAAATTAACAAAATTGGTATAAAAGCCTGGAAAGCCCTTCCCAATAAGGGGGAAGTGAGCGGCAATCTTACTAAGATCCTTCAGGGTCCCATGGAGCCTTTTTCAGACTTCGTCGCTCGTATGGTTGAGGCTGCAGGCAGAATTTTTGGAGACCCTGATGCGGCTATGCCCCTCATAAAGCAGTTAGTTTATGAACAATGTACAAAGGAATGCAGAACTGCTATAACTCCTTACAAATCAAAAGGCCTTGAAGCATGGATGAAAGTGTGTAGAGAGTTGGGTGGACCATTATCCAATGCTGGATTGGCAGCATCTGTCATCCAGCTGGCAAAAAAGGGAACCGGGAATACTAACTATGGAGCCTGCTTCAGGTGTGGAAAAACGGGTCATTTAAAGCGTAATTGCCAGGAAGGAGGTAGGAACGCAGAAACAGGAAGGGGACAACACCCTATGCAACCAGGCTTGTGCCCAAGGTGTAAAAAAGGAAAACATTGGGCAAATAAGTGCAGGTCAGTTAGAGACATCAATGGGCAACCAATATCAGCAATGAGATCTGGGACCTATCCAAAAAACGGCCAGCGGGGCCCCGTCCCCAGGGCCCACAAATATATGGGGCAGTGGAGAGTCACAGCCAAGAATGGCAACCGGAGCAGTGGTCGCTTTCCTCTGAAAAGCTATCAGCAGTAAAAGAGTTGGTAAAGGAACAGCTTGAGGCAGGACATATAAGACCCTTTGTGTCCCCCTGGAATACACCTATATTTGTTATAAAAAGAAAATCTGGAAAATGGCAATTGTTACATGATCTTAGGGCTATTAATGATCAGATGCAGATCATGGGTCCAGTGCAGCGAGGGCTACCGCTCTTATCAGCCCTGCCAGCTTCTTGGCACATAATCACTGTGGATATAAAGGATTGTTTCTTTTCCATCCCCTTATTTAATGCTGATAGTGCGAGATTTGCCTTTACTCTCCCTTCCATCAATCATGAGGAACCTGATAAGAGATATGAGTGGATGGTTTTGCCTCAAGGCATGGCCAACAGTCCTACCATGTGTCAGATTTATGTAGATGCAGCCCTGACACCCATGCGGCAGCGTTTTCCCACAGTGAGATGTATCCATTATATGGATGATATTTTACTTGCCGCAAAAGATGAAGGAGTGTTAGAGGAAGCATATTCTTGTTTAGATGAAGCATTAAGAAGGAAAGGTCTTTGCATAGCTCCGGAGAAGGTTCAAAAGGATAAGATAATAAATTATTTAGGTTTTCAATTAAAAGATAATGGTGTCATGCCCCAAAAGGTTGAATTACGTAAAGAACACTTGCACACATTGAATGATTTGCAAAAATTGTTAGGAGATATCAATTGGGTCAGAAGTTATTTGAGGATGCCAAATTATGAATTAAAACCCTTATATGATATATTGAATGGGGAAGCAGCTTTAGATTCACCAAGATCCTTATCCCCTGAAGCAAGAGAAGCATTGGAAAAGGTAGAGAGAAGGTTACAAGAGGCATTTTTACAGAGAATAAAAGAAAATGAAACTACAACTTTGTGTATTTTACCCACCTTTTTACAGCCAACAGGGCTGTTGTGGCAAGGTGGACCTTTATTATGGGTTTATCCTAAGGTATCTCCAGCTAAAGCTATTGAATATTATCCTACTGCGGTAGCAGTGCTTGCTCAACATGGCATTCAACAATGCATTCAATATTTTGGCATAAATCCCGCCATCTTGATTGTGCCTTATAACTCACAGCAAGTCCAGACGCTCTGTGCAACAGTTGATGAATGGGCTATATTACGATGTGCCTTTTTGGGACAAATTGATTGTCATTATCCAAAACATCCTTTAATGGGCTTTTTTAAAGAACATCCAGTAGTTTTTCCCAGAATAACTTCTGCGGAACCTTTAATGGGGGTTAGTACAATATTCACAGACGGAGCAAAAACGGGATGTGGTGCTTATATGGTAGATTCTCAAAAACCAATAAAACATCAATTCCTCCCCGAAGCAGCACAAAAGGTGGAATTGCTTATAGTGATAGAGGTTTTTAAGGCTTGTCTTTTCCCTTTTAATTTGGTTTCAGATTCTTGTTACGTAGTAAATGCCTTAAAATGCCTAGAGTGTGCAGGGCCTATACAGGCTTCTAGCCCAGTGGGATCTTTATTTCAACAATTACAACAGTTGATCTGGCAGTGAACATCCCCCGTTTTTGCTCAACATATACAAGCACATTCTGGATTGCCCGGACCTTTGACAGCAGGTAATGATGTGGTAGATCAATGCGCCTGGCGAGAGTGGATGTTTCTTGTTTCCGCTATACAAAGAGCTTATGATTTTCATAGAACATTTCATGTTAATGCCAGAGCTTTGCAAAAAAATTTTCCATCTCTCGAGCGGATGCACGAAAGGTTGTTTTAGATTGTCCCCAATGTGTTATATATCATCATCCTCCTGGTTTGGGAGTTAATCCTTGAGGTTTGCTTCCATTACGAGTATGGCAAATGGATATCACTCATATCCCTGAATTTGGACGTACTAAATATGTTCATGTATCAGTAAACACCTGCTCAGGGATTATTCATGCATCGCCACTGACAGGAGAAAAGGCATCTAATGTCATTGCCCATTGCCTAGAAGCATAGGCGGCCTGGGGAAAACCAGAACAACTCAAAACGGACAATGGACCTGCCTATACAGGGCAGAAATTTGCATCTTTTTGTCAGCAAATGGATGTACAACTTGTACATGGCCTGCCCTACAATCCTCAGGGTCAGGGTATAGTAGAACGTGCCCATCGTACGTTAAAAGAAGTATTACAAAAACAAAAAGGGGGAATAGGCCATGGCCGTACCCCTAAAGAAAGAATATCCAATGCTCTATTTACCATAAATTTTTTTGGACATAAATAAATTTGGACATTTATAATCAGTCTGCCGCAGATAGGAATCAGGGTCAGCAAGGCCCCATTAAAGGAATGGTGCAATGGAAGGATGTGTTGACAGGTGTTTGGCAAGGTCCGCATCCCGTGCTGACATGGGCACGAGGTTCTGTTTGTGTTTTCCCACAGGATCGGCAAGACCCGATCTGGGTACCCGAACGTTTGGTGAGGAAAACTCAATATTGAGAAGAACACGATGAATCCTAGCTTATGTGTAACTAGTATCCAGTATGAAAATTTTACTCGTGCTGCAAACTTGTCAAACAGTTGTCTAGTTACCTTCTAGGAAATTGGACAGGAGAATTCGATGGCCTGATGGATCAACTGAGAGTGGCCATAGTTGCTGTCAATTCAACTCGAGTGGATCCTGGACCTGCAGAAGGACTGTCGTCCAGGATCTCTACGGCCATGAATCATCTGAAAGAGTGGGTGGGTCTAGGTGCCTTGATAGGCCTACTGGTGCTTGTCTCCCTGATTTGCCTGTGGTGCATCTGTCGTATTAGGCTCTCTCAGCAGTGCAATGCAGCCATGATCATTCAAGCCTTTACGGTCATAGAGGCCGGACAGTTTCCCCAGACCTGGTTGGCTACCTTAATTCATATGCAAGATGCGAGGCTAGTGCACTGCACTCAGGACCACAGCAGCATCATTGGTCTTGAGGAGAGTACATCTGATTGCATGTGGGTTAATGCCCCAAGTCCCCACCTCTGTGAAAAAGGGTATCGGACAGGTCAAGCATTCTCTGGGTGGATGACACCTGTGTGGATGCCAGTACATAGTCCTCTGGTTCTCAACAGAGATCAGCCCCCTGCTCTCGCCTGCTATTTTAAACAAAACAAAAGGGGGAACTGTAGGGAGCTGCGTGCAGCCGCGCCTTGAAGATGGCACTGGTTTCCTCCTTCCGCCTTCCCAACGGCGAGCGCTCCCTGTGGTAAACAACTCCATATAAGGCTATAGTGGAATTTGTGGCTTGCTTACGCATGCTTGAGCCTATTGGGCAATGCCCATGTGGCGACCTGGGGTTGGCTGCCCAGAGCCTATTTAAGGCCGGGAGAGGCTTTCCCCGGGGGGGGGGGGGGGGGGGGGGGGGTCAGAAGTCAGAAGATTGTTCAAAGGCCTGAATAAACTGCAGGAAGAAGAGCTCGGTGTGGTGTCTTCCTTGCTGGTCGAGGTGGTCGCGACACTGATAGAGACTCAAACTCAAAATCATGTACAGCAAGTCAGATGAAGCCTTTTTCTAGAATTAGTTAGTATTCTATATGACCATTAATATCATGACAAAAGGTTTTAAAAATACATTTATCTTATAAATTTTGATATAATATTTATACCATAAGAAAAGTATTAAAGAGTTAATAAAACCAAAGAATTATGACATTAGTAGCAATAGAATAGTACTTTAATTTGGTTTTTCTTTTGTCCCATATCAGGTGGCTCATTTGACATGAGACAGAGATTTTGGATTTTCCTTTTAACAAGCATGCTTGGGTTTAGAGAAGGAGAGAACCATAATCCAACTCCAAGGTGAGCTTTACTTTTTAAATGAACTGAGACTACAATAAGACCATTTATATTATATATCTGTAGAGAACAGCAGAAACAAACATTTGGGAAGATTTATGAAATTTTACCCTGTTGGAAATATGATTATACCAGTAGGCCAATTTACTCTTTTTCTTGGGACATTTTCTGTGGACAATTCATCCTTTTTCTTTAGATGTCTCATTTGTCCAGTGGTCTTCAGATTCCTTAGCTGGATGCCTTCATTCTCTTGGAAAGACAAAACAAAATTCCACCTCAACCCTAATTTTGGGGGGTTTCCCTTTTGGCAAGTTATATCTGATTAAATGAAAAGCATTTGTTAGTTGTATAAATTAATTTAAATTGAATTGTCATACTGGTTGATGAACTATCACCTCTTCTAATCAAGAGGTCTCTCTTGTTCGAATCTAACCTTTATCAATTTTGATGGTATTCACAGCTTTTCTTCTCCTGTGGAAACAAAAGCAAAACCTCTTCCCCAATGTAATACACATCCCAGTTTCCATTCTGAGGTCAACACATCTTTAAAGTATACAGGCTGTTAATTGTGTAAGTTTTTTTTTTTTATTATCCAGTGTCTCTGCCCAGCTGTCATTCTTTTCTCATTAGCACTTAGAAAATTTAAAGTTAAGAAAGCATTGTGCAATCTATCTCTGTGGGTCATTATTACTCCTTTCTGTTCATTAAGCATATCTATTAGAATTTGATTAGATATCTCTATAATTGCTTGGCCTGTATGATTGTGTGGTATACCTGCAATATGCTGTAATGTGCAAAAAACTGTTTCATTTACTAGAGAAATATGCTACAGCATTGTCAGTCTTAATTTGTACAGGTATCCCCAGGATGGTCATAACTTATAACAAATGTATGATTACAGAATCATCCTTTTCAGAACTCAAAGCAGTTGCCCATTGAAATCCTGAATATGCATCTATGGTATGGTGTACATATTTTAAACTTCCAAACTCTGAAAATTAAATACATTCATTTGCCAAATTTCATTTCCTGGAGTACCCTTTGGGTTACTTTCAGCAGGTAGTTGAGTTTGGTTATACAAGGAACAAGTAGGACATTTTCTTATAATTTCCTTGGCTTGTTGTCAAGTGATGGAAAAATATTTTTTCAAACCCTTGCTATTGACATGGTGTTTTTTATGAAATTATGAGGCTTCTATTATATTTTGTAACAATAGCTGATGAATTTCATCATTATCTTGTGCTACAAGGCCTGGTAGACCCATATGGAATCTATTATGCACTATATATAAGGGATGATTTCTATTTCTGATTATTTCTTGTAGCTGAATAAGTCATTAATTCAATTATGGGTTGTAGTCAATTAATATCTCTCAGCAATTTTTAAAGTCATTAAGAGTCTGCAGTTGATCTCTCCTGATTTGTAACTTTTGGGGTTGAATTTTTGTAAACCTATTTTATATCCTAGGTAATTAATAGAATCTCTTCTTTGTATTTTTTCAGGAGCACATTGTAATCCCCAACAAGGTAAATTTTCTTTACTTCTTCAGACATTTTCTCTAAAGTATCTAAATTTGAATCAGCAAGTAAGATATCATCTATATAATGGTAAATTATAGATTGGGGAAACTGTACACAAATCATTTCCAATGGCTGTTGTACACAATATTGGCACAGGGTAGGGCTGTTTAATATCTCTTGTGGAAGAAATTTCAATTGATAGCTCTTAACAGGGTGAGAATTATTTTAAGTGGGCACTGTGAAGGCAATTTTTTCTCTGTCCTTTTCTTGTAAAGGTATAGTGAAGAAAGTCATTTAAATCAATAACTATAATAGACCATCCTTTAGGTAATAGAGAAGGTAGGGGAATTCTGGGCTATAAAGAGTGCATTGGCTGAGTCACCTTATTAATAGCTCTTAGATCTATTACCATTCTCCATATTCCAGATTTCTTTTTAATAACAAATACAGGAGAATTCCAAATACTGGTCAATTCTTCAATATGTTGAGCATTAACTGCTCCTCTACCAGCTGTTCCAAAGCCTATAAATTTTCTGATGTTAAAGGCGATTTTTTCACCCATAGAGGTTTGTCAGTTAGCCATTTTAAAGGTAGGGCTATTGGTACCTGTTAAAGATCAATAGCTCTTGTGCCCTGTTTTCACACAACATGAATGGTCAGTGACTGTTCTTTATAATACCTTTTAATATTTTCCCCAGAAACATACATTAGTTTATGGTTTGTTTCTGAGATTGGAGAAATGTTAATCTGTGTATTCCATTGCTGAAAGAATTCATGTCCCCATAAATTCATTGCTATATTAGGCACACATGGCTTTAATTTTCCTCTCTGTCCTTATGACCCCATACATTCCACCCATCTCAGGCTTTGTTTTACCTGAGATAAAGTTCCAGTCCCTAAAAGCTGAACAATTACCTCCTGAAGAGGCCAATTTGGATGCCAAGATTCTGGTGCAATTATTGTTCCATATTCCCCTGTGTCTACAAGACCTTCAATTACAATGTCATTTATTCATACTTTTTGCTTTGGTCTTTGATCACTTATAGAACTCTGCAAAAATATTTGTTTTATGGTTTCTCATGAAATTTTTGTTTTATCTTCTAAAACTGTTCTGTTATCCAGAGCAGTATTTTTTTTAACAATAGGCTTTAGGTCACTTAATTGCTCTTTGGAGAGTTTCCCCCAGGGTGACAGAGAATGACTGAACCAAATTTCACATGGGGGCCTGTCAGAGGCCCCCCAAGGTATTTCCCAATGGCAAATGGTTACCCTTTCTGTCCCTTGTTGATCTGCACTCATTGGTCCAATGTTGGCCTTTGCCACACCTTCTACATACTCCAGAAGGCAGGGGACTTCTGTTTGGATTATTTCTAGAAAAAAACATTATTTTTAGGAATGACTTGTCTACAATCACTTTTTAGGTGACCATGTTTGCCATAATTAAAACACCTGACATTTTGATTTTTCTTCAAGCCTCTGGAAGTCACCTCTCCTATTCAAGCAATATCATGGTTATGAAATTCAATACTAAGTATATCTCAGATCCATTCCTCTGTGGGTGCTGATCTTGCCTTTAAAGGCCTAATTATCCTTTTGCATTGTGAATTAGCATTTTCAAAAGCCAAAGATTAAATTATTATTTGTCTACCTTCTGGATTTGATATCACTCTATTTACAGCTGAAGTCAATCTTTGTAAAAATTCAGCGAAGGGTTTTTTGGGGGCCCTATATTACATTAGTAAATAAGTCAGTTCTCTTTCTGACTTCTTCAATTCTGTCCCATTCAAAACTGCTGCATGGCATAGAGCTAGGGTGTGGCCATCATATATAGAGTGTCTTTGTACATCTGCAAAATTTCCTTCCCCAAGAAGTTGGGCTTGGGAGATTTCAATACTTCTAGCAATGCTTTGTTGTTCAATGGTCCTAGCCTCATCTTTCAACCAGTTCCCCCACTGTAATTGAGGACCAGGTTCCAATACTCTTGTAACCAAGTCTTTCCAGTCTTGTGGGACAATTCTGCTACTAGTTGACTGTGAATTTAACATCTGTTTCCCAATACATAAATGCATACCAAATGAGGCTATCACTTCCTAAAATCTCCTCAAATCTAACATTTCCACAGGAATCCAGTCAGCTCTTACATAGCTAGCTGTCTTTTGGCAATTGGTTCCTATAAGGAGACTGTATAAATTAAGATTGGTTGTTTGATAACCTTGGGCTGTTCCTCTCTCATTTTGTAATGTAATAGTGAGGTTGGTTCTCTTTTAAATTCTTCTGTCTGTGTCTGAATATCTCTGTTATCTGTTTTAATAAGTTTTTCTAAGGCTTTTCAAAATTAATGTTTGCTTATTATCAGTCACCTTTTTGCTCTCTTCATCAGAAAATATTTCTAAATCTTTTATCTTACCAATCAAAATTCCATTATTTTCCTTACTAATTAGTGGTAGGGCTTGCATATTATCAGTAGTAACCTTTTCTAAGGCCTGCATATTGGCACTCATATCGATCAACTTTTTTAGGGATAAAACAAGACTTATCAAACCAATAATGATTATAATTAACATTATGTAAATCACAGCTAAGTTAATTATCCCCTCATTTAATTGTCCATTTTTAAACCATTCATTGTGTAATCATACAGAGACCTAAAGCCCTCCATTGTAATATTGTTTCCCATTTTTTAACATGGGAAAAACTTCCTTTTTTTTAAATATAATTTCCCCCTTTAAGAATTCCCAATTGCACAAATGTGATTAATATCATGAGTGTAATTAATGAATATCATGAGTGTAATTTAAAAAATAAATAAATAAATAAAAGAATTCCCAATTGTCTCACCAAATCTGCTGATAATGACAGAGAAATGTGAGGTGTAGCATGTCTGAGCAGAGGACACAGGTTGTACACAGCCTGACTGTGGACAGCTGCCACTGATCACATGTCAGTAGCCTGAGGAGGGGGTCCAGGGAAAGCCCACAGTCCACAGGGAAAAAGGAGCCAAAGAACCAGCCATCTGCATGAGGGAATATGGAAAAGCAGCATGTGTGACTGGCGTGAAGTGAAAGCACTGAGCTGCCTGAAGGCAGAGCTGGCTGGTGATGAGTGGCTAACTCTGGTGGCATTCACAGCCCAAGCACCTGTGGCATTTGCTGTAGAGAGGCTGCAACACCCAGACTCACTCAGAGGACTTGGGGGAAAGAAAAGGAAAAGCAGCCGGCAAAGCAATGACTCTGGCAGGAACCCCCATGTGCAGCTCCAGTGTGTGCCTGTGGCTGCAAAGCAATGGACCAGCAGCTTTTTCATGAATTTGTGCCCCAAAATTTGGGCACCAAATGAAGTGTAAATCTAATTAATCTCATCAATAAAAACCAGGAGTCAGATATCTGGGTAATACCTGAAAGATCAAAGATGCAGAAGAACAGCCACCAGTGACTTCCTACCTCTTGGATCCTCTGACCAAAAAAGGCCGAGTTTCTGTCTCTACGTCACCTCTTCACTTCCTATCTCCTCTCTGTACAGACCTCCAGACCTCTATGGTTAACTAGTGGCTAGCTCTGCCCTCTGATTTTCAGGGAAGCTTTATTTGTCAGGACACAAAACAAAACATCACACAAGACACCAATGAAAACAATGGCCAAGGTGATCCAACATCCAGAACACCTTTCAGGCTTCTGACTGTGATGATCCAGCCTCACAGAATACTACAGCCAAGATGTAACAAATATACTAAATTTTCTCAGGGTCCAAGGATTACTAGTACCCCCAATCAGGAGGAGATAGTCTAGAGAACTATGCCCATATTCCCAAAAGATGGGTTAAGGATATTTATTATCATTTAATGAGGGTTGGCTACAAATTGTAAATTGGTCATAGTAAAAAAAAAAAAAAGCTAAACAAAAGAGTTAAATTCAGAGATTTCTTTCTAAAAGAAGAAAGGGGGATATGATATAGAAATGATAAAATAAAAGGGTAGCTTGTTGAATCTACTTTAATCCAAAAAGCAACTATTAATCTTACATATTTTACATTTCTAAGGATTTTAGTTAATTGATACAAATTTAAAATTAATTTTGTTATATATATGTATATATATATATATTTCTATTCTTGTTTAAGATATTAAGTTTATGCAACTCATTTAAAATGTAATTTATAATAAGGAAATACAGATTAATAGTCATCTATAATAGTCAAATTTGCAGTCATATTAGTTAGGTTTTCTAGGTATACAGAGATATATTTCAGATAGACAGGCAATCTTCAAACACTTCAAAGACTTACAGAATATGCCATCTAAAATGTTTTAATAACTTAGACTTTTCATGATAGTGAGACACATCTGCTCCTGGCAACACCAATGTACTCCAGAGAAAATGATGGACATCAAAGAAACCCCATATGGAATTTGCTTTTTTTATGGCAAAAGATAGCCATGTGGGCAAAGAAACTGCCCTTGCCTAAATTCCTGACAGTTACTGTACAAACTGGACAGCAGGATGTAAGAAAAGCGACTACCAAACTTTGCCAAGACAAAGTAGGACAGTCTTTCAAAATTGTCTGCTTCTAAGAAAAGTCTGATAGATATACCAGGCTTATAGGCCAAAGATAGATGCTCCAATGTTACAGAGAAACTCTGGGTGACTGTCCAGGCAGCCTGATATCCCTGTCATTAGGTAACATTTCATCCTTCTGGAGTCTTTGATGGAACTGAAGACTAAATAAATAGTCATAATTATAATTTTTCTTAGTTATGATGGAAGGGTAAATTAGATATAAAACTTTGGACTCATCAAGACAGGATAGATAATTGAGTTTTTTCTCTAATCTTGTCAAATACAAATAGATAGACTGGATATTATAACTGTAATTCTTACTTGATAACTGTTTTGTTGTATGTAATTTTACTATGTTAAAGTTAAAACCTTCCTTTTTGATTAGACAAAAAAGGGTAGATGCTGTGGAATGATCTTGTATGCTGTGAACATATATATTACTCACATTGGTTAATAATAAAGCTGTTTGTCCTACGGCAAGGCAGGATAAGGTTAAGCAGAAAAATCAAACTGAGGAAGGACTCAGATGAAGAGGGATAGAGTTGAGGGAGACACAAGTGAGTCACCCAAGAAGCAAGATGCCAGAGGACTGGTAAACTATGGCCACATGGCAGCACACAGATTAATAGAAATCAGTTTATTTAAATGTAAGAGCTAGTTAGTAATAAGCCTGAGCTATCAGCCAAGCATTTATAATTTTTGTAAGCCTCTGTGTGGTTATTTTGGGAAATGTTCACTTGGTATTTGGGAACAGGTGGTCAAGACAGAAAACTCTGCCTCTGCTCACACCTCCCCTTCTCTTCTTAAATATTATACCTGCAAGGTCATTTGCTGCTGTTTTCTGTCTCTGGCAGAAAGGGTCTGGGAGGAAGCCCCCATTGTTTGAGAGTCCCCTTCAAGATTTATCTGGGTTCATGGCTTCAGGAGATTTGGTCTCCAATTTCTAGGCCTCTGGTACCTGGACAGAACATCATGGTAGTGGAAGCATGTGGCAGAGGAATGTCTTTACCTTGTGGTGGATAGGAAGCTAAGCAGAAGACAGGAAGGGACAGACAGAAGATACTCCCAAAGATCTGTACAGTGACCTACTGCCTGTAACTAGGCCTTTCTCCTTTAGTTTCCACAACCTCCCAAAATAGAGTCACTAACTGAAGACAAAGTATTCAATATGCGAATGTGTTGAAGACTGCCTAGGGCTTGGCAGTAGCTGGAGAGAAATTCTCCAGCTACAAATGGCGCCCAACATGGGGCAAGAGTTTCCACCTAAAACCTGAGAAAGAAGATTCTAAAATGGAGCTAAAAACAGCTTCCTAGTTGTCTCTCAAGTTAGCAGCAGCCTGCGGGTTTGAGCTACTATGGTGGGTTCCTGGCGTGTGCGCTTGACCTGCAGTATGATGGGAATGAGGCATCTGCAAGTGGCACATTATGCTGCATGGTGGATCTAGCCTTTGCTAGTACAAAAAAAAAGGTTTCTGGGCTACACGCTGCTTTGATAGAGGCATAGACCCACTCCCTCCAGCAGTGAGCATGGTTCCTCCAAAGCTGGGTGTAAATGTAACATCTCCATGTTGGGAAGCTGAGGTGGGCAGAGCCACCAGCCAAAGCTGCTATTTTAGCCCTAGAAATGCTACAGTTTAAAGCAATAGTTGCACAATAAGGCAGATTCAGATGGAACAAGACTTTAAATGGTTTACAATATGTGTAAAAATGTACATTGGCTTGGAAGAGAGAGAAAAAGAAATATATGCAGTTATATAAAGAAATAGTTTTTAAAAATAAAGTCTTTAAAGAGACAATAAAGATAATATAAAAAATAAGCCACATAAAGATGGATATTACACAGAGAATCTGGATTATGTTGTCTTTGGGATTTTTAACTGCAGAAAAACATTTGATCATAAAAGCTGTTGAGTTAAGCCAATATGTATATTTTAAAGATACCTTGACTTCAAAATTTGGATCTAAGGATATGTTGCTTTGGAAAGGAGGCTCTACTTTTGTTTCCACAGAAATCGAGAGGCTATGGATTTGTTCCAGATTAAGGTACACCAGATTTGACCAGTCAAGACCTCTGAAAGGTCTCCGATGACACCATGGCCCAGATGATCCAACATCCAGAATGGTTTCAAGGCAACTGGCTCAGACAATACAGCCTCATGGACTACCCCATAAGCCTAAAATTTTCTTTGTGTCCCCATAAGATATAGCTCCCTCGTCCAGCAGAAAGTAGTATGAGAAGCTACGCCCAAATTCCCAAATATACCAAGCGAGCTTTAGAGATGGAATAGGCTCACTCCTTCTCTAAACCCAAGCATATTGCTAAAAAAAGGGGGGGGGTTAAGAGATTATTCTGTCCCATATCAGAAGAGTCCTCTGGTGTGGGATGGAAAAAAAACAATATTTTTATTTAAAACAGATTAATTATAAATATAATATCTTTCTAAAAGAAGAAAGGGGGATATGATATAGATATATAGGATATAGATATGATAGAATAAAAGGGTAGATTGTTGAACCTACTTTTAAAGAGCAACAACTTGTTTGAAATGTTTTACATTGGTGTAGATTTTAGTTTATTGATACAAGTTTAAACTTAATTTTGTTATTCTGTATATATATATAGTTCTACTCTTGTTTGAGGTACTATGTTTATGTAACTCATTTAAATTGTAATGGATAATTAAGAAATAGATTAATAATTAGTCATCTATGATAATCACACTTGCAGTCATGTTAGTTAAGTTTTCTAGGTATACATAGATATAATTCAGTTAGGTAGGTAATCTTCAAACACTTCAAAGACCTACAGAATATGGCATTTAAAATATTTAAACAAATTTAGACGTTCTGGACAGTGAGACATGTCTGCTCTTGGCAGCACCGATTTACTTCAGAGAGGAGGATGGGCATTGAAGACACTCCATATGGAGTTTTTCTTCATCTTGGCAAAAATAGCCATTTGGGCAAGAAACTGTTCTTGCCTGGACTGCTTGATCGACTGGACATGCAGGACCCATAGGAAGGTGACCACAGAACTTTGCTTGGTGAAATGGTCCTTTGGGTTTCTGCTTTGTAGAGAAAACTGCCAAACATTCTACAGGACACAGAGAAGAGAAGTGCCTGAGAGACTCTAGGCCTATGGGCTGAAGACAGATGTCCCAACTTTACAGAGGAACTTTGGATGACTGTCCAGGCTGCCAGCTGTCTCTGTCTACTTTTGCAAGACTCCTGAAAGTTGCTTGCATCCTTCTCCCATTTCTCAGGTAACAGTATATCCTTCTGGGGTCTTTGATGTAGTTGAAGACTAGATAGTTATAATTTCCTTAGTTATGATAAAAGATAAGTTAGATATAAAACCTTAGACTCACAAATATAGGATAGATAGGATATCTTCTTTAATTATGCCAAAACAAATAGACTAGATATTATAACTGTAATTCTTGCTTGATAATTGTTTTGTTATATGTAATTTTACTATGTTAAAGTTAAAATCTTCCTTTTTGAAAAAACAGAAAAGGGGAAGTGCCATGGGATGTCCTGTATGCTGCAATATATGTTGCTATGATTGATTGATAAATATAATGCTGATTGGCCAGTAGCCAATAGAAGGATAGGGTAGGCAGGACAAGAAGGAGAAGAATTCTGGGAGGTGGAAGGCTGAGGCAGAGAGACGCTGCCAGCCGCCACCATGACAAGCGAGATGTAAGGTACCAGTAAGCCATGGGCCATGTGGCAACTTATAGACTAATAGATATGGGTTAATTTGAGATATAGGAACTAGATAGCAATAAGCCTGAGCCATTAGACCAAAAAGTTTAAATAATATAAGCGTCTGTGTGTTTATTTTATAAGTGGGCTGTGGGACTGCCGGGGCTTGGCAGGAGCTGGAGAGAAACTCTCCAGCTATAGAAGACATGATATATTCAAACCATACAATTCCATCTCTGATCCCCAGAGTCTCATGGGCATCCCACAGTATGAAATGCAGTTAGTCCATCTCCAGAAGTCTCCAAATTCTTAAAAGTTTCAACATTGTTCAAAAGTCTAACTCTGCTAACTCTACTGAGTCTGAAGATAATCTCATGGTTATGATCCCCTATTTGTTTAAAGGTAGGCTGTGGAGATGGCTCAGTGGGTAAAGCAGTTGCTGCCATACAAGTGTGAGGACCAGAGCTTTGATCTCCAGCATTCATGTGAATGCAAAGTGGGCATAGTGGCCTCCCTGTAATCACAGTGTTCTGAAGGTAAGAGAGGAGATCACTGGAGCAAACCAGCTAGCTAAATTAGACAAGTTGGTGAGTTCCAGGTTCAATTAAGAGACCGTATTAATATAGAAGCAATCAAGGAAGACACCTGACATGAGCTTCTGACCTCCTCATGCACATGTACACACATGCCCACATACTTGTGAATACATATACATACATGCATGCATACTACACATTTAACATGCAAAGGAAAAGTTATATACATTGGTCCAGACTGAACATTCTCATTCTAAAGGGGCTTTTCTCTAAAATTTAGAATTCTTGGCAAAAGGGAATGGTCATAAAACATGCAAAGGATTAGAAAATGGGCAGAGAGGAGCAATCAAAAGACAACTCTAACAGAGCCACCCCACTGTAGTTGGAATGCTCAGCAACCAAAATACCACTTATACCTGCTTCTTATGTGCAAGACAGTCACCTGCTTTATGAACACCTGGAGGAGGAGGAGGAGGAGGGTCTATCTAAATGTCTTTATTCTGCCAACCATTTTGAAACCAGAACTTCTACCACTTCTTGGTTATTGACTTGGGTGTAATGAGTTGGTTTCCTTCTCTACTGGCTTTAAACAATAAAGATTAGGTCTCCTAAATCTCTCTTCTTTTTGACACAGTTTCTCATGTAGCCCAGGCTAGCCTTGAACTTCTAGTCCTCCTGCCTCTGCTTCCAAAGGAGGATAGACAAGTAACACTACACATAGCTTATATGGTGCTGGACAGTGAACCCAAGAGCTTTGTGCATGGTGAGCAAGTACTCTGCCAACTGAACCACAACCCCTGTCCACAGTCTTCTAATTCTTGTAAAGACAAGTTTCTTACACAGTAAAGGCTCAGTAAGCATGAATTCCTATAAATGTTTGATTGATGGATTAAGTCCTTTACTTCTGAATATAAATTTAGTTCTAAAAATGCATCAGATCATTTCCTGTTTGAGAATATCTCATCATGGGTCCATGTTTATTTGAATTCATGTCTCAAGGTCTGTCTCAGCACACTGCTTATCCTGTAATTTTTCTCTGTGAGTCTCCCAAGTATTTATTGCAAGTGTCACTCACAGTGAAAATGTCTCAATCCAGCTTCATTCAACAATCATAACTTAGATACAATGTTCAGCACACAAGTACACTTAGTATAGAGCTGATACCTTGTCTGGATGTAAATCCTGTGCATTAGGAACTTAATGCATTTAATATTTTAATGTAATTTGTCATAACTAAAATGAGAAAAATGCAGTGTCACAAGCACTGTTTTTATAAACACCTCAGTTCAGACACAGAGAGGCTTGCCTGAGGTCACACACTAATAAGAAGCAGAGCCTGAATAATCTGTGTGATGCTCATTGCCAAAGAACACAGTCCTGTCTCCAAGTTTAGATTATAAAATTTTCACATCAAGAGTCAGACTGAGTAGCTGGGAAGATGGCTTAGTGTTCAAAATCCAAGCCCACAGACCTGAGTTTGATCTCCCAGAACCCATGTAAAAAAGCCTAGCATGGTAGCATGCACTTGTAATCTCTGCACTAGGGAGGCAGAGGCAGGTGTGTCCCTGGGGCTCAGTGGCCAGACAGTCTAGATGAATCACCAGGCACTGGGTAAAATGGTCTCAAAATCAACAATAACAAACAAGAAAGCCAAGTGGAGAGTGACCGAAGACGACACCTGAGGTCTTCCTCTCTCCTCCACAGGAATGTGACCCTCCTCCCCAAGGGCAAGTACACAGGAAAACACACACACGCACACACACACACACACACACAAAATGTAATAAAGGGTAGGCAATAATTATAGACAAAAAACAATGCTAAATTGCTTGCATTTCCCACAAAGTTGGGCAAGACAGTGATATATACATATATTCATATCATGCACAACTATAAAGGTACAAAAATATACTCCAAATGTGAGCAATTAGCAAATTAATTACTTAATTTTGTGTAATTACTTAAGATTCAACTAATATGCTGACTGCCACCTTCATTATAGCTGTCACTAAACAAGGCAAAGTGACTCCATTTCATGTTTAAATCCCCACAGCTGTGGATTTTAACCCCAGACTTGCATATGATGCCTGCTTTACGTAACTGATCTATCACTAGTAAGTATCTAGATTTCTAAATTCAACAAATTTGTCAGAAACATAAGGATCATCAAACTTAGGACACATAGAGAAAAGAGGCATTGCTTTTCTCATGTATTAGGAAGCTGAGGCTAGCAAGATGGTCCAGTGGGCAAGAGTGCTTTCAGCAGGAGCATGAAGATCTGAGTTCAGATCCCTAGTATCCACATGACTACACATGCTTGTATCCCTAGACGTGGGAGTAGAGACAGGAGGATCCCAGGGATTCACTGGCCAGTGAGCCTAGCAAAGTGGTGAGTTTCAGGCTCAGTGAGAGGCCCTGTCTCAAGAAATATGGTGAAGTGTGGTGGTATTGTGTTCCCCAAAATATTGTGCACCCTAATAAACTTATCTGGGGTCAGAGACAGAACAGCCACTAGATACAAAGGCTCGAAAATGGTGGCACTCACACCTTTAATCCTAGCATTCCAGAGGCAGAAATCCCTCTGGATCTCTGTGAGTTCAAGGCCACATTGGAAACAGCCAGGCGTGGTGACACACGCCTTTAATCCCAGACAGTGAGCCTTTAATCCCAGGGAGTGAGGCAGAAAGCAGAAAGATATATAAGGCGTGAGGACCAGAAACTAGAAGCATTTGGCTGGTTAAGCATTTGGCTGGTTAAGCATTCAGACTTTGGAGCAGCACAGTTCAGCTGAGATTCATTCTGGATGAGGACTCAGAAGCTTCCAGTCTGAGGAAACAGGATCAGCTGAGGAACTGGTGAGGTGAGGTAGTTGTGGCTTGTTCTGCTTCTCTGATCTTCCAGCATTCACCCCAATAACTGGCCTCAGGTTTGATTTTATTAGTAAGTACCTTTAAGATTCATGCTACAGTGAAGTGTGATAGATACCTAATGTCCTCCTTTGCCTCTACACACAGGTACACACACACACACACACACACACCACATACCATACAGGCACACACACAAGCATGCATACACATTATACCACACACACTTTTTTTAATAGTTTTTTTTTTAAAGCTGTAACTGGGCTATCCTGAGTTAGTATGGTGAGAGGCTAAGGTATTTTTAAAAATATTTTTTATTTTATATGTACAAGTGTTTTGCCTGCATGTGTGTATGTGCATCCTGTGTGTCTGCTACCCAAGGATGTCAGAAGAGGGTGATAGATCCCCTAGGATTGGAGTTACAGTTGGCTGTGAGCCTCCATGTGGGTTTCAGGAACTGAACTTGGGTCCTCTGCAAGAGCCCAAAGTGTTTTTAACCAAGTGGTCTCTTTAGCCCCAAGTCTAAGGGACTCTATCTTGAGACTTCACCATCTTCCAGCTAAGGCTTCCTTTCTGAGAAGTTCTATTTTCAAATATGTTGCAAGATTGCTAAATAACTGCCACCCCACCACACACCACTGCTACTGACAGTGGCATGCTTGCAGTTTAGACAGGAAGAGAGCAAAGGTTGCCAGCAAAAAGAGGCAACCAACTGAGTTAGAGCTGCCCAGAGTTTAAACCCCACCCCCACCCCATCCCCAGTTTAAATCTCATTGGCTGGTACTTTGGCCTGTCTCATTGCAATGAAGGATTTTGTTGTGTAATCTGAGAATATTTTTTGCCACAGAGTTCTGAATGTGAAAATGGGGTAAAATGGGTATAGTCAGGGTGACCAATAGGGCTTGCTTTAGCTGAAGTGTAAGTATGAGTGGGAAGAATGGATAGTCTTTCCTCCTACATCTCAAGACTTCTCTGATTACATGGCATATGACTTTGAAGAGGAAACTGTGGAGAAACCCTCAAGTAGGACATGAGCTGTTCACAGGTCTTGTTTCCATCTGCTCATTGTCAGTGACCATACTATGTGCTTTCCCAGCATCAAGTGCCATTTGGGACACTGGCACTTCAGATGGAGCACATTACTGGCCACATCATTTGCTTAGAAAACTCATCTTAGTGATGTTAACCAGTATGTGAGCCTTTACTGCGGGTTTTTGTTTGCTGCTGTTATTGTTGTTTGCCTCTGATAACTCATTTACTATTCAACTACCTGTGTCTTACATTGCTGGGCTTCCTTAAGGCTAGCCACAAGAGGGACTTGAATACAGGGTAACAAAAAGGGAGCACTCAGTAACTGTCATATGCAGGTATAACTGTAGGGCAAAAGGTCTAAGCTCATTTCCAGCTTTGAAAATCCACCAAAACCCACCAATACCTGAGCTAGGAAAATCACCAATTACTGAACTCAAAATCCCACCAGGCTCTACGCTGGAAATCTCCACCCTGGAAAACTCCCCCAAGAAACCCTATATAAACCTATCTTCTGCTCAGTTCTTTGCTCCTTTTTACCCAAACAGAGGCAGCCACTCTCTTGTGTCTGTCTCAATAAATCTCTTCTGTGAGGTTTGTTGTGTGGTGTTCTTTGTGAGGGTATTCCTTGAGTCCCGGCTGCCAGGATACCTTTTCCCTCAGAGCTGCAACACTTCCACCAGGAACCATTTTTCCTTTAGAGCTGTAACACCTCAATTCGGGAAATGTTTCCCTTCAGAGTTGTAACAGCTCCATTGAGGAAGCCTTTCCCCTAAGAGCTACAACACTTATAGTGGTGTTGTGACTCAGATAGGCTTTCCTAGTGCTTGTGCTCCCCTTCAGGGTCTGAGCTTCACTGGCACCCTATCTCCCATCTCTGTGCCACCTGCAACAGGCTCACTTTCTGGCTCACTTATTGCTGGCAACCCACCCACCAGCAGTAATGTGGTAAAGTTTCCCCTTTGGTCCATGTAAATGCTTCCCTGAGTCCAAGGAAGTGATCATTGAATGTCCAGTGTCTGGCTTCCCTCTAATACTCGAAGTGGAGGTACCCCCCCAGTCATGGTCTTTAACTATGGCTGGCCCTCTTCACCTGACCCTGTCCCCAAACCCTTGGAGCTGCAATCCTAGTTTCTTTATGCCCAACTGGGCTATTGCACCTCTTTCCCACCCTCTTCACCCTCCTTCTCTTTGGAGCTTCCCATACTCCCACAGCTCCTTTAGGCCCTGTGACCTTTGTGACCCTGTTCCCAATCTTTCCTGTTGATAAGAGCCCACTCTTAGAGCTCAATTCCTGTCCTCACCTTCTGGCCTCCACAAAAGCCTTGGCCAGGCACCAAGTCTATCCTGTGGCTTAGCCAGGCAGAGCCCCTGGCCCCCACTGAGTGCAGTGATGACTCACTGAATGCTTTGTGTCTTTCTCTGGTCCTCCCTGAGTCCTTGGGATGCCTGCCACAACAGGTTGTTGCAGTGACATTTCCTTCTTTCTCACTCATGGGAACAGTGTCTTCCACACCCCTTCACTTCCGCTTGGGATGCCTCTTAGAAAACCTCCAGCCTCTCTCTCCACCTGGCACCTGATCTGGAGTCCTAAATTCATTTGCTTTTGCAATCAAAGTTTGGTTTCAATATCCCTTAGATAATCACTCCAAATGGACAACAGCATCCTGGGTACCAATACTATCCTGAACCTTCACAAATCCTGCTGGACATCTGGGAAACGGAGATCCCCATTCCCTATGTTCAAGCCTCCCCTTTTCTTTACTCCAAGTCCTGTTTTCGTCCAGTCCCTCCCCCACCCCCACACACTGTGTCTTTAAAGTTATCATTGATGGGTCTGTAAGTTTGCTGCAAAGTGGGAGCCCAAGCAGGACCTAGCGGGGGGGGGGGGGGGAGCAAAGGAAAAGGCCAGCTGCAGTGTGCATACACTCCGCACACACTCCTTGCTGGATGTTGCACCTCTCAGCTTCCTTCTGCACTCCTCTGTCTATAGGCAGGGCTCAAATATTTCCTATCTCCAAGCCTTCTTTGTGCTTAGCTTACTGGATTGTTGTCTTTTAGGTACGAGTGGCATTAAATTGTTTTATGCTGTTCCACTTCTATTAAAAGCTGGCTCTGGAGTTGGAGTATGCCCCCCCCCTTCTACATCCAAGCATGCTTGCTTAAATGTTCTCTCCAAGGCTGGGCAGTGGTGGCGCATGCCTTTAATCCCAGCACTTGGGAGGCAGAGGCAGGCGGATCTCTGTGAGTTTGAGGCCAGCCTGTTCTACAGAGCGAGTTCCAGGACAGGCTCCAAAACTACACAGGGAAACCCTATCTCATAAAATAAAAAAAAAAAGTTTCCTCCAAAAATCTCTGTCTCATATCAGATCAGATGAGCCACCTGACAATGTGACAAGAAAGGGGAGCAAAACAAAATAAAGGGGCAAACTATTCCCAGTGGGGACTATTGCTACTCATCACATACTCTTTTGGTTTTGGTTTAACTATCTAAAACTTTTGCTAAGGTATAAATCTTATCTCAAAATTTGTAAGACTATTGTGTAAACTTTCTGCACCTCAAGATTTATAAACATATTGGGTATGATTGAAAAATCTGTAAAATCTGTAACAAAAGGGTTAATTTAAAACTTGTAACACCGGGGTTGGTAGTTAAAAATCTATACATAGGTGATCTTAAAGGAAACATGGCTCGATGCCACCTTACCTGCTTTCCCCACATTGGGATGGAGGTAGCCACATGACTGACAGCCATCTTTGCTAGGGTTGGAAACGATGGACTTTGCCATGTGACCTCACTCCCATTTTGATTAAAAGTGACCACAAGGCATAAGCCAACCAAGGAAAAAATAACTCCTCCCAGTTTGTGGGAACCCACAGTGACTCCAGTTTGTGGCTTGATTCCATCTTGGCTCAAGGTCAGAGTTCAAGGTTGTCTTTGCCCCTTAAGGCTGGATAACAGGATAATTGTCCAAAGGCATGGCTGTTAGATATTTTGCTCTTCAAGGCCAAATAACAGGATGTTTGACCAAAGGTGTGCTTACCAGATGTCTTGAGAATGTAGGAAGTGTTTATACTTGCTTGTACCTTGAACCACAGTGTCCTTGAGGGGGGAGGTCTTTTGCCCCCCTTGCTCTGGATATAAAAAGGCTATAAGAAATAAACTCAGGGCTGTTGCAGTATTGACTCAGAGCCCTCCGGAACCTATCCTGTGTCTCTGTCTAGTCTTCTGTCTCTGTTTTTCCTAGTTGTTTTTTTCTCAATCCTCACTCCCCTATTCCGGATTGTTCAACAGGTCAGGCAGGACCTGACACTAGTTATGAAGCCCAAACCAGATGATTCCACCACTATTTTAGAACACACTAATGATCCTCCCCCTTACCAGCCTCAACCCATAGTCCCTTCTTTCCCTCTCCAACCTCTCTGGTTTCCCTTTCTCCTTCCTAAGAGACAGGCTGCCAAGATCAACCCTCCCAGGTGCTCACTTTCAGCCCACAGTCCTCTCACTACTTGCTCCCACTCCATCATGGGACCCCCTTTACCTCCCACTACCTGGCCTAAAGCGGCCAAGGTTCTCCTTTTGTGGGAAGTCCTTGGGGAAGACAGCTTGGTCAAGTGCCTAAAGAAGTCAGAAGTGGCATCAGATTCCCTGGAAACTGAGTTACGGATGGTTGTGAACCACTGTGTGGGCGCTGGGAATCAATCCTCTTACTCTGCAAGTGCAGCCAGTGCTCTTAACCACTGAGCCATCTCTCCAGCTTCTTGTTACTTTTATTAAAGAGACTTGAGCAGTTTTTTTTTATTGGATTTCATTACAACATTTTTATACATCTTTATTTTTGCTGGTTCTCTCACCCATTTTTTTCACCGTGCCCCCGAGGTGGTCCTCTCACTCTTTCCCCTCTCTAGCTGTCCCAATTCTACTGTCACACATATCCTACTGCCCTTCACCCCATCCCCAAGACTTTTTCTCCTTTAATGATCCCTTTTAGAGTTTCATGGCCTATATCCACATTCACACCGATACAAAAATATAAAAACTGAAATCTAGGATCTGAATGAGAGAAAACATTTGGCATTTGAGACCTTCTTGAAGCCTGGAATCCAGGCTGGGCTCCTCAGGTCTTACCTGGCTTCAGTGGTTGCAATGACTCAATTTTTGAATTTGAAAATTTCTCAGTTCCAAGGAGCTAGGGAGATAGCTCAGTTTATAAAGGGCTTGCCACACAAGCATAAAGATCTGAATTGGATCCTCAGTACACATGAGTTCAGCAGCCAGCCAGCCTAGCCTATTAAGTAAGCTCTAGGCCAATGAGACCTGGTCTCAAAAAAATATGGTGGACAGCCTCTGAGGAAAGACATCTAAGGTTGACCTTTGGCTTCCATGAATGCTTGGATGCACAGACATATACATGAACACATTCACACTCAACACACAATTTCATCATTAAAGCTTGAAAATCTTGCAAATGATTCAAATTGGCCTGGCCTGAGTCAGATGTGCACTAGTAAATCAGTCAACTGTGGGGAGAGACAAATAAACAAAGCAACCCATTTAATTTCTACAGAGGTACCAGGCTTAGGGAGGCCACAGCTGCCCCCAGAAGAGAATGCTGAGCAAGAGCAACGCTGCCCACTGCACAACCACACTGTATACTAATTTATACAAAGTCAAGAAGAAACCACATTAGTATACATGCTGAGCCAGTACTTAGATGGCTAAGAGGCCTGAGTGATGGGAGTTGAGCAGAAGAAAAGCAAGGACAGGGAGAAACAGGAAAAAGAGAGAAATTGGTTTCTGTGTCTCTTATTTAATATAAGACGGTTGGTTACATCTACATCTACATCATCTAATGGGCATTTATGTAAAGTTATTTGTGAAGAGAGTAAAATTTAAAATCAAGTAATATTTTTATTTTTAGTTTCCTAGAAAATTTGCAAGAATGGTAGAGTTCTCACAGTCTCTCACCCAGTTTCTACTTTAACACCTCATCAGTAGGTACGTTTTCATGGTTAAAGAAGTCCTGAAGTCCACACTGTATTAGACTTCCTTAGCCCTTTGCACTTCGGCATCCTATCCAGGAGAACATTTAATAGTTATTTCTCCTTAGACTCTTCTGCTGCTGGCAGCTTTCTTAGGCGTTTCTTGCTTTTGATGACCTTGACAGTTTTGAAGACTACTCATCAGGTTTTTGTAGAATATTTTATAACTCTTACTGAATTGAGACATGTCCATTTTTCCTCATGATTAAACAGGGTTTATGAACTGCCAAGAGGAAGGCACCACTCTCTTCATGGCATACCGAGTGTGCATATTGTCAACACAGCTTTCACTGTTGATGCTAACCTCAATCCCCTTACTGAAGTGGTACAAGAAATGTCTGTTTTATAAGTTACAGCTAATTACAATAATTTCCAGGATAGGACAAAAATAAACTAAGACACATCAAGAAAATGAATTTTACTTTTCTGGCTTCAAACTTTATAGGTATTACTTCTCTTCAGCAAGCACAGGGCCTGTTAAAACACTGATCACATATTCTTAGCTTTCCTAGGAATATTATCACGTTGAAGATAAAAGTATCTGTAAGGGCTGACAACTATCCTTGTCAATCACATTATCCAAGCCCACTGAATATATTAGACTAAACCCGACTTAAAGGGCGTGGTGGCACATATCTGTAATGCTGGCACTCAGAACTAAGGCAGAAGGATCACAACTCTGAGGCCAGTTTTGGCTATATAATCAGACCAGGTGTCCAAAGAAACATAGAATCATTGCTACTTGCTGGTATATGATGCAAGCCAACCTAATTAAATCACTGCATAAAAAGAAATTATCTGTTCATCTAAGAGTAATAGTGAAAATTTTAAGCATTATAAGAAATCATAACTGGTATTTTCATTATTTTTGTTCTTTTAAAATATTTTATTATTCATATGCATATAACACATTTTGATCAACTATTCTCTCCCATCTTCATGATGTAAAAAATGTTCACCACATCCATTAGTGTTGCCTGTGTGTCCATGGGTGTAGGACCATCTACAGGAACACAAGTAGTCTCTCAGGGCCAGGATCACTGGAAACAGACCGTCCCTCCCAGAGCAGCCACAATTTGTCAATAGCTCCTCAGAAGAGGGTGGGACCGCATGATCCCTTCTCCCACCCATGCTCAGATACGGGCTGCCCAAAGGATCATTAAAAGTTTTAAATAGTAATGGTTTTGAAAGTGTTGGACCACAAGAAAACAAGCTGAGAATTGTGACTATGTTTTTCAGGTTGAGGATGCAAAAGAGAAGAAATTCCAACAGGGACAGACAATACAGTGATATGCAGGCAAAATTCCTAGTATGTTCTTTAGTTTTCCCAGTTTAACAATTATAATAAATATGCCTTGCCAGTTGCCAGGAAAAAAATTCCATTAAGTGTATAACATCCTTTTGTGAAAACTGTGTGGAAAACTACATGGAGATATTTATAAAATATGCTTACTCATCTGGAGGGGGAAAGTCTGCAGCAAGCATGTGGAAGCTGTAGGCATGGGCATCCTACAGTACCAGAATAAACGCACCTTTAAACCTTTCTAACCTAGATGTTTCCCAAACACTTCATCAGGGAACCCTTTTATGATCACATATTTATTCACCGACAACTGATGCTTTGAAACTATCTTCAAAATGCTGTTTGTGCACATAAATACTATACTTATAATGGTGAGTCCATCAATAGCCTAATCCATTTTAGTGTACTTGAGAAAATTAGTGACATACACACCTCAAATATTTTTGTTTCTTTATATAATTACATTCAGAAATCTATCTTTATAAACTACACCAGTGCAGAAATGGAAAGTACTACAAAGACACTACCAGTGTACTGAAAGAATGCAGTACAATAAGCATAAGGACTTCGGAGCATTTAGAGAGGACAAGCACACTGTTGGCATAAAAAACTATTGAGGAAAGGAGCGCTGTCAACCAGGCTACCCCAGTCTCTTAAAGGCCCCTAAACACTAGTGGGATGTGGTCTCCCCATTACTGAGTTGGTTCATTCTCTCCAGCCTCCTGATGAGATGGCATCTAAGGTATATGGAACTCACATGGCTCCCACGAGGCGGGGACCCAGCTGCTGCCTGTCTCTAGAGGCAGGAATGTGCAACCCTTCACTACGCCCTGAATGAGCAGTATCAGAACTAGCTTCAAAAGGAGGAACCAAGGAACTCTTTACTGCTGACAATATGTAAAAGTGCAGGTGGTAGCAGGGAGGAGACCTGATGTGTGAGTAGCCTGAAGTCTGGAGTGAGGTTTTCATGAGAAGCCACACTGTGACTGACTGATAATTGGGTTACGGCATTCTTCACTGACTGCCCTTCATACTATAACAGTCCCCTACCACTACTTCATTGTTTCCTAACACAGGGTCTCACATAATGCACGCTGCCCTGGGCTTGCTATGTGGCCTAAACTGGCCTTGAACATGTGATCCTCCTCCTCAGATTCCTAAACACTGGGATTACAGAGAGGCCTATGTCACCACACCCAGTTTGTACTATAATTTTTCTAAAATGTAAGAAAGCATTTTGTGTTCTAAGACTTTATATAATAAACAGTAAAATAATACAAAGATTTTATTAGTAAATTATGACCATTACAGTTAGTATCCAAGATTTATTCATGATTCATGTAATATAGTATGTTTTTCTTGTCATTCAATATTTTAATTTTTTTTAACTTGAGATGCCAACTTTAATTCTTTTCAACACAGGGTTTTACAGCTCAGTCTGGTGTCTAACTTTCTATGGCCTTGAACTCATGATCTCCTCCCTATATCTCCTTAGTGCTAGAATTAGATATCTGCCACCATGCCCAGTTTATGCACACTTTCTTAAAGCTTTTCCTAATTTTAACAATGCAGCAGAAACAGCTGTAGCTGCAGAAGCATTGCTTTCTTTCTATAAACTTACCAACCCAGAGGTAAGTATGTACTTTAGAGAATAAAATGTAAAAGAAACATAAGACAGGAAGCACCTTTTACAATACTGCTATAAAAATATTAATTCTGGAGTTGGAAGAGATTATTTCAGTACTTACAAAAATACTATTCATGCAAAGGACCTGAGTTCGGTTCTCAGCACCCAAGTCAGGCATCTTACAACCTGTAACTACAGCTTTGGGGATCAACACGTGCATGCATGTGCGCACACACACAATGTATTAATTCCTCTGTAGAAGAAGGTTTGTGTAAGTGTTTGCATAGTGGGATGGAAGTTACCTGAGGGTCTAGGAAGGCAGGTCTTGCTCTGCCAGACTTGGCACTGCTGCAGCAGCTCCTTAGCTGTCACCTAAACTGTTCCACAGTGATGCTGAGGCCTGGATTAGGACCAGCACTTTTCTCTCAATACACTCCAATGTGTTCATTGCCATATCAGGAGGCATTATCACAAATAAATTATGACTATCGTAAGTAGAAATTAAAGTATTTTTTGCTCAGCTGAGCTTACTCTTCTAGATTGTGTTTGCTCACCTGCCAATTTGAAAAACTTAGTAATTTATAATGAGCTTTCTGGTCATTAATGCAGACTAGTAATAACATAACTTAAATCAAAAGCAATTGTTTTTTAAAATGGGATACATACCAGCAAAATCTGAGCCAAGCACTTAACAGCATTCTATAGGCAACTCTACACTATATAGGTCACTATGTGGACAACCCAAATAAAAATTATTCTCACCTCATTCACTGAAATATACAAAGGGAAAGCTAAATCTAGTGAGATCGCTATAGGCCTTTGGTCTAGTTAAAATATCAAGACCAAAAGAGTAGCAATTTTAATTTGAGTCTTTATGATACTGTCAAGAAACTATAGCCTTTGATTTGGGGAATGATATTGAAACAACAACCAAGAAAGTCAGAGTCCCCAGAAATTCCAAGATGACCCAGAAATGGACAAGAGGCAAAGGTGGAAGCATCTTCTAGCTGGCTGGCTGTGAGAACCCTGGAAGCAGCAGAGAGGCACAAGCCAACATACTGAGGACACAGAAATGGCAAAGCTGGGCAGAGAGCTTTCCACTGAGGTTCAGTAAACCTCAGACTGCAGCCCCACCTGTCTTACTCATCACAGGCTGAGAAGTCGGAGCTACTACAAACGCAGCCGCAGTGCTGGGGCTGGCAGATGTTTAGGTTGGAGCTGGTGGTTTCCATTCAGTGCCTCCCCAGTGTCAGCGCCGTCCTTCAGGGGCACGGGCTCCTCTGGGTGTCCACGAAGCTGCACTGTGGGGTCAGGGGCACGGGCTCCTCTGGGTGTCCGTGAAGCTGCACTGTGGGGTCAAAGGTTGCAGGTGCTCTCAAACATTACTGGAAAAAAGCTGCCAGATCAAATGAAAACGAAGGATGCTTCACTCTGTTCTAAGACAAAATCATTATTTCAAGCCTGAAAAACCTAAAGAGAAAAGAAGCTCCTTGGAAATGTCATAAAGAAACCTGTTATTCTATGTATTAACTGAAAGAAAAAGGAAGCTCCATTATGTCAGACCTCCTGTAAATCCAGAATTCCAGATGAAACATTCTCTAAAGGAGAATACGTATTAGCATCCATCTTCTTTTATAAATGCAGTGCTGTCATGTATGTGGTGTGTGTGTGTGTGTGTGTGTGTGTGTGTGTGTG